>CAUHTR010003112.1:0-50021 GCA_959609185.1 Schmidtea polychroa
AATTAGTGTATTAATTTTCGATTAAGTAAATTAATGTAAAAATTTTAAATTAAATACAAAAATTAAAGTAGAATAATAATTTTTTAAATAAGTAATAATTTAAATTAAGATAATAATTTTAAATTATTATTTTCTATGCCTCTTTCAAAATCGTTTGTCACTGACATAGAAAGCTAAAAGGTTCTCGTAATTTCTTTAATTAACTTCATTGTAGAAAAACCTTTCAATGCTGATATTTTCAATATTCAAAATAAGTACTTTTTCACTTGTTCGATCAATTAAGATAAATCATTGTAAAATTCTTAATAGGGATTTTGGTTAAAAACTTTGTAAATGCACGCAAAGACAATTCCTTTTAATGTTATTATGTTTGCCAAGGTGTAAGAAAAGAAGAAGTGAAAACCTTAATTATTATCCTCAAGAACCTATAAGGATAGCGCTCATTACCATTTTTAATAATCATGAATTTTGATAAAAATTAAAATTTATCAATAAATAATGACTATCATTTTTATATTTCAGCTGGTGCCGGATGTTGTTTTGGAATCCTCTGAATTCTATTTTTAAAACAAAATTTTACGACCTACTCCTCATTTTGTTGTATGTAATATTCGGTGCTTGTTCAAGTGGTAAGCCATAATGATAATGCTAATAATAATAATAATAATAATAATAATAATAATAATAATAATAATAATAATAATAATGATAAAAGCTAATCAAAATGGAATGCAGAAATAATTTACCTATGGAAATAATGAATAATCTGAACCAAATTATTTCCAACACTAAATTACTTATGTAACCCATAAAATTTTGTGTTATCAATAAATCTTTTCTAATATTTCATATTTGATTGGGAAAATTCAATTATTTAAAAATAATATTTTTTTAATGAAAAAAATATATTGTGAGAGTAAAAAAAATGCAATAACGACTCAATTAGATAATCACTTTTCTCTTCAATTAATTGAATTAGACAATGAAATATTTTCTATTTCAATGATGGAATGACGAAATTATAATTTGACTGGGTAGAGAACAATAAAATTGATTTATATTATATTTTTCACAATTCATTTACTAATGTTAAATCAAACTTCCTTTAAATTTTTCAATAAGTTCAAATTTCGACAAATGTTTGGCACAGCTTTGATTATTAATTTTTTACAAAATTATAAAGACTGTGGAAATCGCCGGTCATTTATTGATTATAGAAATCATTTCTAATTGATATCTATCTATATCATACGAATGACTACTCGGCATCTCCGTTTTCAAGTTCTAGGTCACTGTCGACAGAGGGAATTGATTAATATCACAATAAATAATTGAAGTAGTGTGTTTGCAAAGAATGACTTGTTTGTGTTTGTATTTGAAGTGATATATGGATAAATAATGTGTAAAATGATGCTATGCAAAATCGAAGTTATTAAATTTGATTAAAAATGCTATTTAATTTTAAATTAATTTAAATTTAAAATAAAATTTATTTTTTAGGATATATTTCTCTTAAAATTTTTATAAATTTATTCGAATAAACAATTTAAAATCTATATATAATGTTTTGGTTTCTAACTGATTATGGTGGTGAATCTGTCAAAATATAAAAAAAGTATAAGTGATGTTCGATTTGTGTTTTCCAATATTTAAATCAGTGCCATATTTATGTTTATGTTATAATCACAATAAGATAATAATAATTGATTGATTAAAACAACATATTTATTGTAAGTGTTAAATAATTCTAATGAATTCGTTTTAAATTGAAATTGTAACAAATATGTTCATAAATAATAATAATACTTGTTACATAAACATATAGTCGTATGGAAATGAAGAGGATAGAAATTTCATCGTTTGTATCTGACTACAATAAGATTAAAGTTTAAATATTTTGCAATGAAAATCTAGAAATTTGGTATCAAATTAGAGTCATTAGAGATTATATTATTAAAAAACTAACAGACTTACCCGATATTGCAAGATAAATTATTTAGATTTGATGTTACGGTTGTTCAATGAACAACAATTTAGAAATGAAGGAATTTATCTTCATGGAGTCCAAAATATTTTAAATATGTCCCAGAGTAAGATTATTTGTCTGTTTCATTGTTGAGAATTAGATAAAGGGGAAAGAAAGCTGTAATTGAAATACGAATTCCCCCTACAGTGCTTCTTTATATGTTATGTTGCTTATTTTTACAGACAGTATACATAAAATTGTGGGCTGTTCTTACTTTTAAATTTCTTACAAACTATTGTTCATATTCCTCATGTAATTATAATATGCTTGAATAATTTCTAAGAAGTGGTTAAAACTGATTAAAACTAATAATTTATTTGTGAATTTTTGTGAAATTTTTTCTTTTTGTTAATTATGGTTTAATTTAATTTTAAAATTGAATTAATTTTCATTGTGCTTAAAGATGAATTTTTTTCTGATGTGACACAAATTGATCTATAGTCATAATGAAAATAAATGAAAATTTAAAAGAAAAATAAAAACTGATTAAAAGTGAACAAAAAATAAATGATTTTAATGTAAATTTGAATTTGTTTGAATTTATGTATTTTTGGGCAAAATTTAAATTAATTAAATTGTTCTCGTGTTATTTTCCTCAAAATATTTTGAATATTAATATATAAAACTGATTGAAATTAAGTTTTAAACATAATTTGAAAGATCCTCTTGCATTTATTTTAAAGTGTTTAAATGTATAAATGAATACATTTATTTCGCTGATAAAGTTTATTTTGGCTCAAAGAATCAAGTAGGGTTTTGAGTCTAAATTCGTATTTCACATTTCACTTTAGTTTTTTGTCTTTCAGTAATCTACTTCGAAGGTATTTATTCGATGGGTCTTTTTGTTCTTATGCTGTTTTGGCAATTCATTTGCTTGGTACCATTTTAGTGACAGAAACTTTCTATAGCATAATAGGAGGTTGGAGTTTGACAAAATAGGCACAAAATAAAAACAAAAAGTACAAAAACAAAGTCCAAATCAATGAAAACATAAAATTTCAAAAACAATGATTAAAGTGCAAAAATTAATAAAAATCATAAAACAAAAAAAACATTTTGTGGGGAAGCTAACACAAGTAGCTGCTAAATGATGAGACAAATTCAAATATAATAAAATAAAATATATGGGGATCACCAGAAAGAAATATTTTAATAAAATACAAACTAATTAAAAAATGAATTACCTAATGAAAATTCCGAGCTGATGGGAAATCTGACAATAGAAAATCCGGGTTGTCACCAAAATGACTTAATTATCCTCAAACAAATTAATCATAAGGAAAACCAGATTTTAAAATGGGAAACCGACTTTGCCAGTGATAAATAAATTAGCTTGAAGGGAAGATAATAACCGAAAATTGTAATAAATTACTGAAGTGTATGAAACCCTAGGAACTGTAACCAAAATTAATAATCTTCGTAGGCACCAAACAGTAAACAAACCAAAATTAAAAGTAGATCTAATTAAGGGAAAGATATAAAAAAGGAGATGAATTTGTAAAATCGCCAGTTGGTGCAGACAAATTTCGAAATTTTCAAAGGTTAGAATTAGTTAAAGTCAAAGTTAGTGCCAGCTAATATTAGAAATAAATCATTGGAAGACGTATCCCTGTACGGGAAAATTGAAAATCGCAGTGCAGATAAAGTGTTATTGAAAATTGTGTAGATATAAATAATTGCGGTAATTGTTGATAAACGTTATTGCGTTGGGTTTATTCGATTTGTTTGATTAAGGACACCCAAGAGTCAGAAACTAATACCGACTCGTAATAAATATCCAATATGTTTCTTGTTTGCTACACTTTTTGTCATCAAATTAAACAATTATTCTTTTTTAATTGATTTTCTACATAAACAACAAAACGAAATCAAATTAAAATATAACATTAATTCTTATTTTTATTAAATTTTATTTTTATCCATAAGAAATCGTATATTTACTGTCAAAAGTTAGAATTCATAAAGAAGTTTATAAAGAAAAATGTATCACCCATTTGAAATCAGAGGGTTTTTGTGTTGGTACATTTTCAAATCCTTAAGAGTACGGATCAAAGTTTGGCCCTATTTTCTAAATGATATACAAAAATAGAAATTTTTTAAAAAGGATTTAATTGTTTAGTTTTAAAATTTCCATTTATTGAAATAATCAAAATCACAAAATTCAAGCAGTTTTGTTTTAATGGTGTCCCCTTTCACAAATAAAATGCCTATCTCATTTTTATTTTAATAAAAGATTATGTAACATTTATAAAACATATTTTAAATCAGTATAAATATTTTTCCTTATAAAATCATTTTGATGACTAACAAAGTCAGGCTTTATCTTCTACTAATTTCCCCCTGCATTATCTCACAGACAAGTGAGATAGGAAGTCAATTATAAACTTTTGATTGTAAACAAATGTTATTTAATATTTCATATATCTTTCGGAAATCTGTAATAGAATTCAGTTTAAAAAAATGATCACGCATAGTTTGTCTGTCATCAGTTGGTTTAATTAAATTACAGGGCTTTAGTGTATTCTTCATCAAAATTCTATTAGGCCACGGATGAATCATTCTTTTGGATTATTGATTCCTTGAATTTCCATAAATGGAATATCGGAGGACGTTTTTTGATTGGCTGATTGTTTCACAGAAAATAAATAGTTCCATCTCACTCTCAGATTAATAATGATAATAACAATAATAATAATAATAATAATAATAATAATAATAATAATAATAATAATAATAATAATAATAATAATAATAATAATAATAATAATAATAATAATAATGAATAATAATAATAATATTAATAATAATAATAATAATAATAATAATAATAATAATAATAATAATAATAATAATAATAATAATAATAATAATAATAATAATAATAATAATAATAACAATAATAATAATAGAAATAACCTTTGACAAATATCCAAAAGTTTATTGTTGTGCGACAATATGATTTATTTTGGGACTCATTTTCTAAAAATATCTTTAATTTTATGTTTGAATGAATGTGACTGGGTTCAAAAAATAAAATTTTGAAAAGGGAATTTTATTTTATTCAAATAGACCCTAATTTACTAAATATGAAGAATATTATTAGCGATCTAGCGGCAAGACATAAGCAATTGACTGATATTGAACATAAATCTTAACCTGTGGAACACGTTAGACGTCTAAACACATAATTTTAAAACTATAAACGGATGCGTCAGTTGAGCATAACGAGTATAAAACACTTTTGAAATAGACATGTATTTTTTCATTTTGTTAAAATCTTTCAACAAAAATGCAATAGATGCATTTGTGTTGTATATGGCAAATGTAAACATCCAGACTTTGAATTTACTATGAACAAGCCATGCGACATTTGAAATTGAACTAAGCGTTTAAGAGGTTAAGCAGTTTCAGATCCAGTTTCAGAGCACGGCAAACAATGGACAAAAAAATTGTTTTAGATTCTAGATGAATAATGACAAAAACCAATGCAGGTACCCGAAATCATCGCGGTGAAGCATCGAAATATAGTTGAACTAATAATGAGCATATTAATAAGCACTTATTAGTAAAAATTGAATATTGTAACTTTATTAATTTTGAGATTTGAATTTTATTTTTGTATAAATATATAACTGTATTTATAAATGTTGAAAATTTGATCAATTTGAACTCTTAGGCTTTCATGTGATTTAGTAACTTGAAAAATGATTTCAAATTCTGAGTCAATTTTACAGCGACAAAAATAATCATAAAAGCATGTGTGAAAAATTCTTTTACAAAAAATAAAATGAATATGATAAAAAAAGCGATATTTATAAAAATATTTATTATAATTATTAATAAAATATGTCCTAAATATGAAGTCTAATTATGCGAATTGAAAAATGAAATTTTTATTTTATAAATTTGCATTGCCTTAAAAATGACACCAGAAAGAAATATCACCAAAGAAAGTTATGTCGACTAAGTTAATTAGTGCTTGTCAACAGCACCGTGCTGTAACTTTTGGGGACCCTGTGTAGACACTAGAAAATATTTTTGTAGGCTAAGTTGCAGGGTCAGATATATCATATTTGAATTTGGCAGATAAAGTACTGTTCTCTATTTGTGGATCATTACTAATTTCTGAAATATTATCAGATAAAATATCGTCAATATCCACGCTATTGGATCCTGATTCATCATCTACATTCTTGTTCTGGTTATCGATATTTTGAAGTTGTATCTCATTGACATTTTCTTCCACATTATTGTCTTCAAGTTGAGATATACTATCTGAATTACATATTTCAATTAAATTAGTGTTTGAAATTGATGAACTTTCGCCTCGTTTAAAAAGGTTATCTAATGATACTTAATTCTGCTCCTTTCCGAACCTCTTTTGCTCTTTTTGTGCGCCGCTTTCAAAATATCTTTTCGACATTTATATATAAGGTAAAAATGTTACAAAAACAGCTTAAAAAATAAATAAAAAACTAAAATAAATATATGGAAAAAACAACTGGGACTATATTACCTGACACCGGATGTATTACTTCTATAATTTTAAATTTATATGTTTTAAAAATAAAAAAACAGAAGAAAACTATTTTAAGCAAAAAACAACTGAATTATTAGGTATATTTGTTTCAAATTAAATCGTAGCCAATTAGATTTGTTTGAAAGTTAAACGAATTTTCAATTTTCATCTTTGTTTTTTTCTTTCAATTCGTGATATTTTTTTGCTATTGGAAAAGTTATTCGAATGTATTTAATATTTGGGAGCCCAACGCGATTTCACTTGCGATAGCATGGCGCTGCTTGTCATGATAGAAAATCTGACTGTTTGACAACAACATTTTTATCGAAGCCCCAAAGTCTTGCTAAAATACTTTAATTTTGCTATTCTATGCTGAAGTGTTATTGGTTGTGATATGATGTTTTATATATATATATATATATATATATGTGTTACATTCTCAGTCATAACTAACTCATTAGTAAACCTAACTCATTTTGTACATTAGATCAAGCTATTGGTGTGTCGCTTCAAATTAGTTGAAAGGACGATGAATTTTTTATTATTTCATAAAGTGAAAATAAAACACGAGATTATGTTTACTGTTACCTGGAATATTGTGCCATATTATGATTTGCGCACTAGGTAGTTGCATATTTCATTTTAATGGTATCGCCTTTTCTGTTTAGATAAGAAATTAAAACGACTAGTTTATTTCCACTTTGGTTAGTAACTGGAGTCAGAATATCCCATAGATGAGTCGAGGAAGAGAAATAACACAAGTTACAGAAAAAACAATTTATCGTGACAGAATAAACCTCATTATTACAGTAGACCAAAATCACTATCCGGGACGGACCTCCCCTAACTATGATTTGATAATAATAATTAGTGATATTAATAATAAAATAAGATTTCTAATAATGAGAACAATTAGAGAGAGGAAAATGAAAGCTAACAAATCAGATAAAAGATGATGTTATAATGTGAAATATTAATTTTTAAAACTAATTAGTTGATTAAAATTTGCAATTAATTACCATAAAATTTTCAATGTTTTATTAGAAATTTTCAAATTAGATACGTAAATTACGAATGACCTTGATGATTATTAAAACAAATTGAATTTTAGTAATAATAAAATAATTTTAATTTATCTACTTCAAAACTGATTTCAAAATTTGATTAGCCGTATCTAATAAGTTATCTCGGAAATATCAAGGATGAATGGATGTGATTGAGACATTCCTGAAATTTATAACTAAGAATATACATTTTAATATAATATTTATAATTATTACGGAGACCTATTTTATAAATTACATTCTCAAAGAAAAATGAAGTACATATCTATTTTATTTTATTATACATTTAATAACATTAAATTGAATCTTTGATAATAAAACTATATATACACTATTACACAATTAATAGAAACTTTAATGACAATAATTTAAGTCTCAATATAAATAAAACCAATTATATATATGTATGCGTGTATGTGTGTTATTAGAAAAATTACGTTAAATAAGAGCAAAAGTGGTTAGGCAAAGTCAGTGCAAGAAGAAAAAAAATAAACAAAGCACAGTTCAAAAAATTTCTATACTTAAATATACACAGTTGCACAATAAATAAGACCCATGGAAAAATTATTAGAGACTTAGAAACTTAAAAGAAATACAAATATTTTTGAATTTATTTTTGATGTTTTCACATCCTCAATTAGACAAAGTCATAGAAATATGTAAATTTTTTTCTAAATGTAGTTAATTTATATAATTTTTGGAAGAATTTAGTGATAAATTGTTGAAGTGAAAACATATCTAGAAAATAATAAAATTATTCAGTTACTAAAATTGTTGTTTATTTTTGTAGGGGCATAAGTATAATAGAAGTATTTAAAATATATTTATCAATTGATGTAATAAAGTTTTGGATATTTGAATGGCTATCGTTGCAATCTGAAGTAACAGTTTCGTTTAGTATTTGTTCTATTTCCATAACTCAGATTAGAAAAAGAAAGCAAGCGGTCATACCTAAATGTAAAATCGACACAAAGTTAAGATTTTCACGAATTAAACTCGATATTGGATAATGGCTTTACAAACTTGAAATGTGAACTAATATTTCCATTAGGTGAACTTTGAACAGTGATGAGACAGAAATATATGAAAAAAAAGAGATTGATGTTGATGCAATTACACATTGGATGTTAAGGTAAAACGGTGTGATTTTCCACAAATTGTTACGATTCCAGGTTTTTAATACATTTTCAATTTTCGTTTGATCATTTGAATATACAAGATGGCCAGTTAATGATAATATTTAAACAACGTAATTTTTATTTATTTCATCAATAATGTATTTTTAATGTTAATTTAAATAATTGAAAAAACTTAATAACATTCAATAAAATTGAAGGTGCATGTTTCAGGCACTACAATTTTCTTAAATAAATAACGTATCTTTATTGTCAATAAATCCATCAAAAACTTCTAAAATGTATTTTTAAAAGTTTTTATTAAATTACAAACTGAAAAATTAACCACGAACCTAAAAGTTACTATTTTTTATTTATTGCATATTTATTGCATACATTAATTTTTCAATTAATAGTGTTTTTCATTTAATTTCATATGCTATATTTTTATAATGTAGTTTAGATGAATTGTAATTATAAAATGACAAACCATGACAAACTAAGAAGAATAAGGAAAATATTTATTGTATTATATTACTTTAAAAAATGGATCACAGCATTCAAAAAATATATTATTTAAAAACATGACTTTCCAACATCTATTAAAAAATGTTAATATTACAACAAATAATGAAATAAAGTTCTTCAAAAATGAAAATACGATATGATCGATTTTAAATCATATATATGTATATATACCAATCCCTCAAATTACGCGGTACCCATTTTATGCGGTCATAAAAAATAGTATTTTTTTAATTAAATCAAACATATTTGGTGGTAAGTGTCTCTCAAATGCATATATTACATAAGATTACTTACATTTCAAATACCAGACGTCTGTAACCCACTCCATTACGCGCGCCGTACGTCAAATATTGTGTTGTGGAGTGCACATGTTTCGCCCAAGATTTTGCTTGTTTATATGCATTTTTCATGCATTTTTCATTATGTGTTTTGTGTTGGTATGTTCAATTATTTTTCTCTCACCTTCAAAATTCCTAAAATAAAGTTATTAAATTTCTGAACAATAAATTTCTACACACAGTTAAGGTTGTGTGCTCCAATACTATAAATTTATTGATTTTTTTTAGATTATAGAAGTTATTAAATTTCGGAATTAGGTGTAATATAATTTAAATGAATATTAAAAAGTATGTACATTTGAAAACTATTTTTATGCCTCGATTTACGCGGTTTCGATTTGCGCGTTAGTTTCTTGGAACGTATCTGTAAATTACTGTAAACGATGTTGTACAAAGCAGTTATCACATTATTTATTGTACTATTATTGCATTATTAGACAAGCTTTCTATATCGAATAATGCATAATTCGTTCAATTTATACTAAGCAGTTATTTGAGAACTTATACTATGTTAACTATTCATTTATTGATTAAATGTTTTACTAAATTGTCATGGTAAGAAAAATCAAAATTGGAAAATCATATCGTGTATATATCATAGAAATTAATGCAATTATTAATATTATTTTCCTAAGTAGTAGTACAATATTTCTATGATGGGTAGATATACTAATATTCAAACAAAGTTTAATGTGCGTTATAAAAGATTTACAATGCAATTATAAAAAATTCGTTACAAGACATATAAGGGGACAATTTAAAATTAAAAATATTCAAAGCTTCATTTATCGTAAGCAATTAACTGAAATATTATAAAAACAAATATATAGTTCAAAGAATTCCCATTAGTTAATAAATGAAATAAAATCTCTTAGATTTAGATGTAATATATATATATTTTACGAATTTCAGCTGCAACTGAAAATCTAATTGAGTCGGTAATTATCTTGCTTCAGTAAAGTTATAATAAAATCGTCTAGATTTAGGAATAATTATGTTCTTTTATATTTTGTTTTTTTTTCAATTAATGTCACCAAACTAAATCGTAAGAACTTGTATTGCATGGTACAGATTTTATTCATCTAAATGTAAACTTATTTGTATATGCTAATATGTNTAGAAGATCATAATTTTAATTGAGCAGGAGTCAAAATGTGGTGGGGATTGTCAACACGGGGCTAGTTGGACCACTATCTTTTCATAACAGTGTACCTGAAAAATATCATGCCAAGTGAACCGCTTTAGGATGAGAAGGAATATTATTTTCAACTACGGGAGCACTTTGCTACTATAATCTTGATATAAAAGCTTATCTCCATAAAAATGTGCCGAATAGATAGATTGTTATAAAAGATGACATGGAATGGTTTCCACACTCTCCAGAGCTTACGCGACTAAATTTTGTTTTTGTGGTTTTTCTGTCAAAACCGGTAACAGTCTATCAATTGAAAGCGGTAATTGATAGAGAATGTTCCGAAATTTTAGTGACATGATTCGTCATATTTGACCCATTAAAAATGTATTTTTTTAGAAATAAGATTTTCAATCGAATTTTTATAAGTTAATAGGCCGTTGTTCCACTGACTATTTTCCTTTATTGCTTTTATTAATTGTATTAATATTTTCAGATTTTCCTAAACTATTAAAATTTCCTCACGATATTCTTTTCGCTTCATCCGTTTATGAGACTATATCCTTTAATGTTATAATGTCTCCATTCGATGTGAAGTTTTTACTGCTGGTCAGATTTCATAAATCTTCACAGTCGCCAAAATACGAATTCCAAACCCTATACAATTCTTCCAAAGACAACTCTGTTTTACATTCTCCTTCGTTTTATGAATTAGCAATCAAGGACACAACTCACATTAACAAATACAGAAATTATTTGTCAGTGAATATAACACTCATTGTATGGCACAATTTAAAGAATCACCCATTCCATATCAGAGTCATTTCAAATTTAGGATCTTTTCTAAGTCCACCAATAAAAATCCAGATCTACCGTAAGTGAATTTTAATTATTTTATACCTAAATTGCTGGATTTACTTTTCAGAACTCTCGGAATTCGAAGATGATCTCAACGAAAACGTTGAATTTTTAATGGGAAATGTTGCACAGATTCTTTGTCGTCTTCCAATTTCTAAGCCAAGTCCACCGAAAATAGAGTTTTTTCACAATTCGAGTGTAATAAACATCAGCAATTCTTCACGATATAAAATAGTAGAATTTCCCCCTTTTTATCAAACAGTGGCTTTGTTGATTCGAAATTTAATGGAAGAAGATTCAGGACGATATAAATGTCGTGTATCTTTACCCAATACTAAACTTCAACAGGATTCCATCAAAACTACTACTTTAATCGTTAAGAGTAAGATACATATATTATTGTATTTTATTGTATATATATATATATATATATAAATGAAAGGATATTTATTATTATTATTATTATTATTATTATTATTATTATTATTATTATTATTATTATTATTATTATTATTATTATTATTATTATTATTATTATTTAAAAGAATAAAATCATAATTTAAGCCTTTTGCTGCGAATAATGTATTTAATGAAAAATTTTCGACTATAAGATAGTCCTTGGCACTCTCCTGGAATTTAGAAATTTTCTTCCCGAATATACATCTCTATCTTTCTTTTATTTCCTTTTTCTTACTTCTCATTGGTTATAAATATAATATAATGATATACTTTCTTTTTCTTAATTTTTAAAATTTTATTTAAAATTAAAATAAATATCATTTAAAATTTAAAATGACAGCAACTAAAATTTTTAAATTTTTAAAGCTTTTATAATTAGCCCCTAGAAGCCTACCTTAATAAAATATTTTAAAGTATTTATAAAATAAAGCCTACAATAACCATTTATATACGCGATTTAAATATTATAATAAATGTGTCAAATTTGATTTTTAATTCCTATCTGTTGAAAGCGCATTTCCTAAAATTTCTATATTATTTTAATTATTACTTTTTTAAATTTTTTGTTATATTTTTTATATATTATCAGTTATTCTCAAGGTCAATGACAACAGATAAATTGATGATTTTATTGATTTCTTCTCTAGTGTTGATTTTTGGCCGTCTGTTTATAATGAGAATAGCTTCTTTGAATCTGACATTTTTTTGGATGTTTCCATTGACTACGATTTCGATTGAAATATTTTTTCTTTCCTTCATTGGTTTACACTGTTGGAGATGTCTGTTTATCGAGATTTTCCACCAGGATCTAGATGATCTTTCACTCTTTGGTGCTAGGTTCTGAGTGTACTTCCAACTTATATTTCCTTGCATACATTGCACGTCATGCAATAGACGATGTTTTTTCTAAAGCACATATCTTTCGGTGTATGGCAGTTTTCCATTGTGCAATTGTTTTCTTTGTTTGCGTTATTTGCCAGAGCTTTTCTCAATGTCAAAGATTTATGTGCTATCCGAATTGGAAGACCGGTACGTTTAAGTTCTTTCATGATCTTGAAGTCGAGTATGTCACTGATGAATGGGAAATTAAGATAGAAATATTTCTTCATCTATTTCTTTTTCTTTTTCTTTCCCTAGATCTTTTGGGGTAGAATTCATTCTTTCAATGTCCTCACTTTGATATCCGTTTCTGTGTAGGATTTTATTGAAATTTGACTGCTGTTTAAAGTTCTCGTTTTCTTCAGTGCATCGATTGGCTATCCGTCGTTTCTCGTAGACTGAATGGATATTTGAATTCTCTATGAGAGGTTATGTTATTATTTAATCTTGTCATGAGGCAGTTGCTGCTTTGAAGATGGTGTGGTATCGTATCCAATTATTATTATTATTATTATTATTATTATTATTATTATTATTATTATTATTATTATTATTATTATTATTATTAATCACAAAAACCTATAAATAAAGTTATTTAAATTACAATCAACTAAATCATTTATAAAAGATTAAAAAAATAAAAAGTTTCCTGATATTGCAGTTCTATTTTAATCGGACCTTGTGATAATTTGCAAGAATGAGTGGCAGTAAGTAATATGATAAATGATTTTACTCAACTATTAAAAAAGAGTCCGGTCAAATCTTTGTTTAGATCTTTTTTCAAAGCAAGTATTGTACTAACGTGAATATAAGATGATTGTTATTTTTACGGAAAAAATATTTAAAAAAAATACATTTTTACGACCCCTTATTCTGTGTCTAATCATGCATGACAGAATATTGTAAGAAAAAGTAAATTTTAAAATTATATAATAGAAGTTATGTAAGAATATAGATATCTTTTGATATCCTTTCTGATTCATTGTCAATTTTATTTATAAATACAATGCCAATTGAAAAGAAATCATAGGTGAAATCGAAAGAAGTTCTAATGTTATGTAAAAATATATTATACAATATTTATATTTATTATAAAGGTAAATTTACACCGTTACCTTAGCATTTATAACATATTTGATACAAGTTGGACGCAAGCCCGCCGAGATGGGGCAGGAGTGAAAATGCCCAGGGGCCGGGTTCGATTTCTTATGTATTTAAATATAATATTACTGACACTTAAATTGATCTAACTACAATCAGTCTAAAGTTCAAGCATCTGAATTCCATCAGAATAAATAGAACGAACATCAACAAGTAGTTAGATCAACATCGGTATCAATATTCAAAAATAAACTAAATAAAGTTTTGAGATTTTATAATGCTGGATTTAAAAACTGTTATATTTACTAACCATGATTACTGAAACTGATACCATGCGTATCATTTGTGTACTCTAGAACACACCCAAAGGCCACATGCCACTACGTCAAATAAAATGTCGTCTGCTATTTTAAGCGTTGTACGATTAACAACCTTTTAAGGTCCCGGAATTGCTGTCAGCAGGGCTGGTTGCACTAACCCTATATTTTTTTTTTATAATTTATATTTAAAATTAATATCAAACATAATTGAATAGTAGTAAAGGCAAAGTTTAAAATAATTGGAACTTAATGGTCACCCCAAATTTAATCAATAAATTTTAAATAATATTTTAACACTTTATTTACGGGTAAAAATAGCCGTAAAAATAGGTATACCTAATTCGATATGCGAAATTAGGTAGTCAGTATAGGAGAGTAATTAATATTTACCTATATTTCATGACGATTCTATTCAAAAAATAATAAATCAGTATTGTATATATATGTAGCAATACAATTTTAAATGAGTCAAATTGGCTCAGTCCGTAAATCTAGTGTTAATAAATTTTTTCTAGGAAATTGATTTGTAAACTTTATGGCAATCAACAGTTTGTTAATAAATTTTATGTTTTTTACTTTACTCGCTTAAATTACATTGAACATAATTTTTGTTTATCTGATTCAATTATTATGAAAGGAAATTAAATTAAAATGAAAAAAGTTGAGAATGTTAACTAAATTTTGTCAAATTTAAACAAAGAAATTTTACTGTAATTTATTAAATTGAAAAAATAATTTTTCAATTCAAAACACATTTTTAACAAAAATCGTAATAAATGGGAACTTTAGATCGATAAAAAAGTAAAAAGTTTGCTTTTTTGTCTTTGTCAAGATTGTTTAAAACATTGAATTATGATAGTTAAAGAAATTTAAAAGAAAAATTTTTATTTATCAATATGAAATTGAAAAGTAGGAAGGGAGAAAAGAATATTAAGAAACAGAGAAAACAAAAGATATAAAAACTATATACAAAAAAAAATTGCTAGATATAAATTAATTTGGAAGAACAAGTAATATAGAAGTTTTTGGAAGACCAGCGGAAATCTGTTTCGTAAATTAAGTGTTCAAGTCTGAAATGCGACTAAAAATATCGAGAAGTTAACAAGAATTATCATCAATTATTGATTAAGATAATAAATAATAATAATAAAAAAAATAATAATGACTATAAATCTCAGATTCGAAAATCATTGAAAGGCGGAAAAAGAAAATTATTGCTAAAAAGAAAACAAATATTAACAAAACTAATACGAATAATTAGACTGATATTTTACACGTGTTGTCTAAAAATGATTGTAGAATTATTACTTGCCTATAAATGAGACCAGCAGTCAAGGAAGGAAAAGATAATGAAATTCATAGCAATGAAGAAATTTAACAAAAATTTTAATAGACAACATTGAGGAAGTATTAAGATAAAAATGTGATATTAATAAAATTCCAACCGAAACAAATTAATATTATTTAAAATATAAGAAAATAAAAATTATTTAATTTTTCTTCACTTTTATAATACTGTAGAACCCATAGTATAGATAAATGAATTCAAATTAGCACATATTTTCGGCACAGTCTTTATCAAGTGTTTATAAAAAGAAATAAACCAATCAGAAAATAGTAACATTATCGACAGAAACATTACCTCTATGTTTAAGACTAATACAAAATTTTGTCTATATTAATAAAAAAAATCTATGTAGATATTATGGTAATAAAAATATTTGCAAATATTTTTACTATGCACCACTATACTACATAATTATACTGAATTATATCACACATGAGGCCATATAATTTTAGGGTTACAGTTTTGACTGGATTCTTTTTTAATAATTGAGTAAAATCATTTATCTTTTCCTTCATCTTTATATCAAGTGTTATTTAGCTAAATGAAACCAAATAGTTTTACTATAAATTATTACTTGATTATTTTTCTTCTCTTAGTCATGATAGTTTTTGCATATATTTAAAGAAAACTACAAATAATAAACAGAATTTATCATATATTCATCATTACATTAAATGAAAATTTTACCACAACTTTTTATTTTAATCATTTTATATTTATATTTCCATATTATATGAAAATAAATTTGTCCTATCAAATGATGAACAATTTATCCAATTTGGCCAGGTTCTTCTTTTAAAACTTATTTATTTAAAATTTTAATTTAATATTTGAATTGAAGCCAAAACTTTTTTCATATGTAAGTACATATATATTTTAAAATTACAAATTTTTTTTATTATATACCGTCAAAGGACAAATATGTAATTTACATAGATTTTTCTGAAATTTTTGTAAAACATGACATAAATGTCAGAAAATATATTTTCAACGAGATAATGAGACAATCTTCCTCTTAAACCTAAAATATTATTAATTTTTGCAATATAATACAAAAAACACATTTTAAAATCAAATATAAACAAATTTAGTCAATTTCGACAATAAATTAGAACCAATCTTATAAATATTCTTTTTCTTCTAAACTTCATAATTATTGAAATGGGATAATTTTAAAATTTTATCCCACATATTTTAAGAAAATATTTTGATTTTTCAAATTTTCTAACAATTTCAAAAATAATATTTCCCAACACATTTTCCCACTGAAGCTAACACCATCAAAAACTATCGTATTTTCTGACATTTTTTGAAAATTATGATAAACGAGAATATTTGACGAGATTTTCTCCACCAAAAATTATCGTCGAAGAATTCCTAACCAATTTGACCGATATATCTAATTATGTTTCAAACCCATGAGTATTGAGACTAACTCAAATTTATAGTTGTCAATGATTTAATAAATGTAAAACATTTAAACAAACAAAACATAAAACAGACTTATTATATTATTTAGTAATAATATAATCAACTCTGAAACTTTATCAACAAGTTTTAATTTATTAAAAAAAATAATTTTTCTTTAAATTTTTTTTCACAGATTATCATCATTTTTCAAAATAAATCGATGTGAAATAAATTGTCAGTCTTCAGTTTGTTTTAAAATCGCATTTTAATTGTTCATTGAATTATTTAGTTTGTATTTTGCACGAAAATAAAAATTTCATTTTTTAGTTAAAAATATTTATTTTAATTTTTGTTTTATTTAGAATAATTTTTATCACTAATTATAAAAAAACCTTTGAATTCTTTGTATTCAGAAAATTCATATACTTCATTTTCATCCTTTTCTGAAAATAGAAGGTAATTTATGGGAAAATTTCCCAAAAAATATTTCACTAAAAATTAACAGTTTTGTTCACCATATTAATTTACGTAGATCCAAAGAATAATTTCAGTTTACAATAATATGTTATGCTATGCATTTTTTGATTATTTTTATGTATTTTTATTTTAAAGTACTTCTTTGAACTTTACTATGGTATTTATTTTTTCATAACAAGTACATATAGCTTTGTGATTTATTTTTAATTTCTTTATTAAGAACCATTTGCCAATGTTCCAATAAAATTTCTTACTTCTTCTCATTCTAGTACAGATGATAACAAAATTATAGACATTAAAATTCCAGAAGGCACTCTTCTCGTAATTTACTGTATATTTGAGAGTGCTCCAGTTGAAGAAGTCAGTTGGTATTGGCCTAAATCTGACATGAAATATGAACTAAATCAACAATTTGGTAAGAAAATTTGAATTTTTGTTAATATTATTTTGTATTTCATCATCATAATAATAAAAAATTCCACTTGAACGATATATTTTGACTGTTATCATTAAATAGGAAAGTAAAACTATATTAAAATGCTTATTCAAACAAATTTTAAAGGATTATAAACCACATAATTATTTTTAAACACTACCATTAGATGTTAAAACAATTAAACATTTAAAAATCTTAATTCAAAAAAACATTTGTTTAATTTAATTTAATAATTTTGATATTTAACATAACAATTCAATCATTTAAAACAAAATCCAACATTCACTAAAATTTGGTTATTTTTAAAAACACATTCAAAGTATTCACATGATAATAATAATATAATAATAATAATAATAATAATAATAATAATAATAATAATAATAATAATAATAATAATAATAATAATAATAATAATAATAATAATAATAATAATAATAATAATAATAATAATAATAAAAAATAATAATTCATTATTATATTTAAATCAATTTAAATTTAGCAAAATTTATTATAAATTTTTAAAAAATAAATTTCAAAGCCTAAAAATCTCCCTGTGTTTCTAAACCACCCATGAAAATCAACTATTTCATCATCGAAAATATTTTTAATTTCTTCTTTTAAGTTATTTCTAGAAGGATTTGAAATCATAAAACCTGATATTTTAGATTTAAAGAAACTAAAATATTCCTCTATCGGATTCAGCTGTGGTGTGAGTAAGGGGGAGTAAACTTAAATATTATGTTATTTTCATGAAGCACGGAAATAACATTTCATCGATGGTGGAATCTGCAGTTGTTCATTATTAATATATCGTTAGGTGAAGTTAAAAAATGAATTGAGAGTTTGTTTTTTAGAAACTCGATAAAAGTATCCCCATTAAAAGGACCATCTCTAATTTCGTAACAAATAAAACCATTCTTATTAATAGCCACCATGCAAATAATATTTGTTCCTATGTTAGCTTTTACAGATCTTAATGCATCCGCTAACTCTTTTTGAATATATGATGAATCTCCCAGTAATAGCTGTGATATTTTGCTCTTATATTTTTAGAAGGTAAAATACTTTCATTTGGTATAATAATAATAATAATAATAATAATAATAATAATAATAATAATAATAATAATAATAATAATAATAATAATAATAATAATAATAATAATAATAATAATAATAATAATAATAATTACTAAAGTAAGATTGAAATTCCGACAAACTGTTTCTAGCAATTAAAGCCATTAAATTAAAACTCAGCTAAGCAGATAAAAAAGTAAATGTTAATCTTTTGCTCAGTTTTGTATAATTTCTTGGAAAATTTAGTTAGTAAGTTAATTTTTTTACTGAAATTCGCGGAAATTGTGTCAGAATATTTCAAGGGAATTAATCAGCTGCGATTCTTTCCGAAAGTTATAATTAATATCAATTTTATGTAAATCGAATAAAGAATAATGTTGAGAAAATGTTTCATTATTTTTGTTGAATTTTTTCAGGTGTCTTTTTGTGTATGAAAACATCTTAAACAATATTTTCAATGTATTAAAATGTATTTTCGCAATGACATCATTGAAAATGCTTGATAATATACTCAGTTGCGTCACTGGGGTTGGTATCACCCAGTGTAGTAACTCATGGTGTCATCCTCCTCACGACATTCCATAGACCTCCTCCAATGCCAAATGACGGAAACATACATAATCCTTATTAACCTTTATAAATATAAGTATATAAATATAGGTAAATAAATATAGGTAAATAAAATAATTCCATAAATTTTATTTAATAAATGATATACTCAAAAACTTGTCTGTTCTTATTTTTGTTATTTAAACAAATTTCAGATTTTCTTAAAATATTTCTTTGATAAAAATAGTTTTTAAAATTGATAAATTTCTTTTTAAAATATTTTTTAATAAAAATATATTTTAAATTTTTACAAAATTTCTATTTAATCTTTAAGAATCTTTCAACTTCTTCATATCCCCTCCTTAAGAAATTTTTTAAGTTTTTCCACGTTTCTTTCAATCTTTTTACCATTCTCGTTTCTTAAGATATATCGTCTGTCATGCACTTTCTCGATTACTTTATATGGTCCATCATATCTGTCCTGGGTTTTGTTGCGTGTTTCTAATTTTACTAACACATCTTCTCCTACGTCAAATTTCCTCCTTGTTTGTTGTTCTCGTTCTTCCTTTACCTGTTTTTCTTTTGACCCGTACCATTTCGCCCTGCTAATCTTTTTTCCAAAAACTATCTCTGTCGGGCTTATTCCTGTCGTTTTTTTGTTTGGTTGCATTTAATGTAAATTCGACTTCTGGTAGCCCAATCTGTCTCGTAAAGTAGCATTTATCAGCTCTCGTATTGTCCTGAATTGCCTTTCTATCTGTCCATTTGTTTGGTGATGGTATGGACTCAAAAAACATAACATAATATCAAGTTTCTTTGTGAATTCTCTCAACATTCCTGATTCAAACCCCTTCCCACAATCAACTCTTATCTCCTTTGGGCACCCAAATCTTAAAATCCATTTTTCTAAAATCGTTTTCTTTATTGTTTCTTCGTCTTGTCTTGTTATAGCTGTCAAGACTTGATACTTACTATACTGGTCTATTATACCCAATATATACTTCTTACCTCCTTTTGTTTCTTGCATTGGTCCACATGTATCCACGAATATAATTTCGAACATTTCGGTTGATTCTAGTTTTTTTACTGGTTCCTTCGTTGTAATTGTTATAGCCTTGGTTTTTTGACAAGTCTTCGAATAGTTTCATGAATCTTACTCCACAGGTTTTTCCCAATATATCTATCTTTCATATAATCAGTTATCTTCTCGACTCCAGCATGACACAATAGCCTTGTTTCTTGTATCTCGTTTTCAGGTATCATCGTTTTCTTTCGTAATTCTTCTTCCAAATTTATTTGTTGATTGGTGCTTCTACCTTCTTCTCTGATCGAGTCTAGTAATCTAGTTTTTATCTTTCCTTTCTTAGCTTCTTCGTCAGCCATTTGACATTGAACACACGTTTCACATTTAGTTCTGGACAACATGTCTGCATTTTGATGATTAACACCCTTTCTATATTCAACGATTATATCCAAACTGCTCAAAAAATTGATCCAGGTTTGGAATTGTGAAGTAATTAGCTTCTTGGTTGTCATCATAAACGTGATCGCCTTGTGGTCTGTCCTTAGCGTGAATCTTCTTCCGTAGAGATAGTGCTTAAAATGAATACAAAAATAGTATACTAATAGTTCCTTCCTTGTAATGCAATATCCTTTTTCATGGCTCGTCATCGAGTGTGATCCATACGCAATTACTCTCTCCTTTCCATCTTTATCTCTTTGCGAAAGCACTGCTCCAATGGTATCAAAACTGGTATCTAAAATGAATTCCTTTCTCAGATCCGGAAAGCATAGGATCGGTGCAGTTGTGAGTGCTAACTTCATTCCCTCATATACGTTATTCGTTCCTTCAGTCCATTCCAGTTTTTTGTTAGTCGGACCGCTACATAATTGTTCTAACATCCTTGCTTTCTTTTCATACTCACTGATGAATCTTCTATAATAATTGCAAATGCCTAGAAAGCTTCGAAGTTTCTTTACACAACTTGGCTTCCCAAAGTTTTGTATAGCCTGAATCTTAGAAGGATCGGTTTTACTCCTTCTTTACTGATTATGTGTCCTAAGAATCTAATTTCTTTCTTTATTATTTGACACTTTTCTGAGTTAATCTTTATATCTGCTTCATCGATCGCTTTTAATACTTCACTGAGTATTGTATAATGTTTTTCTTTACTATTCGAATGAATCAGAATGTCATCCAAATAGACCATTGCTCCATTTATTTTGCCTATTACCTTTGTCATCATTTCCTGGAACGTACCTGGTGCTGCAGCGAATTCTGAACGGCATTCTATTGAAACAGTATTGCCCTTTCTTTGTTGAGAATGCTGTTTTCTCTTGCTATTCTTCGTCTAACTCCACTTGGTAATATGCATTACCAAGATCGATTGAGCTAAAATAAACGGACCCTCCTAACAAATCTAACGTCTCGTCTATGTTTGGCATTGAGAATGCCTGCCTCTCTGTTACTGCATTCAGCTGTCTGAAATCCAAGAATAGCCTAATATCTTTTTTCTCTTTTTTCCATACGCAGATTAACGGCGTGTTCCATGGGGAGTTGCATTTCCGTATAATCCGTTTTCGTACAAATTTTGTATTGCTTCTTCAATTTTTGTTTCCAAATTCAATGGTTGACGATATGGTTTTATGTTTATCGGTTCACCTCTTGTAATTATCTTATGTTTTACCAAATGCGTGCGACCCACATCCCATTTATCCGCCATAAACACGTTTCCACTGTTCGTTATTATTTCCTTTAATTTACTATCCTCATCAATCTTTAGATGTTCAAACGCTCGCGTCAATCTTTCTCCATCCTTTATTTTTGTGCCAAATTTTGCTTCAATGTTACAAATATAGTTCTTGTCTTTTTCACTAGATTCGATATGTTTCTTTTTTGCCAGCCTATATCCAAATGCTTCTTGTAATTCTACTCCTCCAATCACCTCTGGTGTCATTTTCTCCACCGCAATGAATCTTTCTTGGAAATATCTCCGATAGTTACTTTAACCTTTGTTCTTCCAATTGTCTCTATCGTACTTTCGTTTGCACATCGTAACTTATCGTCGCTTCTCATCAATTGTTGTCCTCGTAACTTGTTAAAACAGTTCACACTCATTTCGTTTATTCGTGCTCCGGTGTCTAATAAACAGTCGAAAATTTCCCCATTCATCATTACTGTTACACTAGGTCTTCCCTGTAGCTTGTTATATATAATTTCTACCTCTGCCCTGTTTAAATTGTTCCAATTCTTTCCACTTCCTCTTCAAACCTTTCTCTCCTTAGGAACCTGTATACTTTCTCACTTACCCTTCCTACATTCTCCCACACTTCTACCCCTTGAGGATATCTCGTCCACTTTTCTGTTAGTATATGGCTCTAACCAACTCCTCTACTGGTGGAGCCCTGTTGTTTTGGTACGTCCTACTAAAATTATCTTCATTTGTCTCTACGCACGATTCCATTTCCTCTTCTTCTTCGATTCCATTAATCCGGCTGTATATGTTTCCTGTCGGTCTTTGTTTCTCTATCGATTTCTTGTAACTCGACTTTGTATAACATTCTTCTGATCTATGACCATTTCTGTTGCATCTTTTACACCGTATTTCTTGACATAACCTTCTTATATGGCCTTCTTTTCCACAAACAAAACATCTTGGCACTTTTTTATCTGGGCAATTCATACTGATATGTCCGCTTCTGTGACATGTCCAGCACTCTATCTTACTTCTTACTGGACATTCTATTTTCGTGTGGCCTATTTTGTGGCATAGCCAGCACTCTGATTCTTCTCGTCGCCTGACCTCTTCTCTTTCATCTTTCTGCTTGTACTGTCCACTTCTCTGTGGATCCTGATAGACCACTCTTGCATAACTTTTCATAGCGTTGATATGATATCTGTGCCTGTCAACTTTATCCATCAGAATTAATGTTTCCTTTATCTCCTCTGTGCTTTTTATCTTCCGCAATATTACTTCTTTCTCAACTTCTTTATTCCATAGACCTCCTCCAATGCCAAATGATGGAAACATACATAATTCTTATTAACCTTTATAAATATAGGTAAATAAAATAATTCCATAAATTTTATTTAATAAATGATATACTTATAAATGATATACTGTTATTTTCTCTTTGGTGAATTCTTTATTCTGAAACAACCTGTCAACAAGGTCCTCCACTTTTTTAAAATATGTTTCAATCTCTTCGCCTCTTCTTTTATAATTCAATAGACTTTACATATCCTTTATTACGTCTCTTTCGTAATCAAATGCCATTCGTAACCTGGCTTGAAATCCTTCTGCTTTTGTAACTGTCTTCGCATATTTCTCCAATAGATCCTCGTCGATCATGCATGCAGTCAATCTTTCCTGTTCTTTTTTATTGATGCCTTTAGCATCGAAATAGATCTCGGATCTTCTGATGAATTTTTCCAAGTCATCACCTTGAGAGAACACCTTTGGTAATAATCTTTCGGTAAATATTAATTCTCATCCGTTTTCAAATCACTAAATAATTCCATAAATTTTATTTAATAAATGATACACTCAAAAACTTGTCTGTTCTTATTTTTGTTATTTAAACAAATTTCAGATTTTCTTAAAATATTTCTTTGATAAATATATTTTTTAAATTTTCTAATTAATCTTTAAGAATCTTTCAACTTCCTCATAGTAACGTTTTGGTGTTTATAACTATCAAAACAGAGATATTTTTATATTTCAATAATATAATACATTTCTGTCGCTGGGTGCTGACCGGCTGGTCTGAAGCAATGCATAAGTATAATTTCAGTGACATAGAATTATAGACGGTGATATTTTGCATTTGTCACCCAGTGCGGTCCCCACCCTGCAATCCTTAGTGACGCCACTGAATATACTGAATTAATTTATGTATTAATTTAACACGTTGACTGCCATGTTGACCAATTCTGATATGTTAACCACGACTTATCTCGTAGTTGGCAGCCAACATTTTAACACATTTAATTATTTAAACGAGTAATGCCTTTTGGAATGTTCATGCTAGTACAACTGGATTTTGAGTGATGGATGGGGTAAAGTTTATTTTTGTCGTTTTAAAAAGTTTTTTTTAGTTAACTCCCATTACTATTATAGATACCATTAAAGTGCCTATTGTTTAAAATATAACTTTCTCCGATCTATTTATAGGTTGTAATTGGATGGATGACATTCATGTAATGTTATATAATACTAAATGATTATGACAAGTTGTTGCTTCCACTTTTGCTTGAATTTCGCTGAATGTCTTGGTTCTCAGATTAATCCATTGTTTATGCTATACGAGTTGGGATACCTAGCGTTGCTCTGGCACATAAGTTGTATAGTAAATTGCTATAAATTTTACATGTGGTGCAAAGATGTAGAGGTTTTTTGCTGAGCCAACTCTGAAGCAAGCAACATAACATTGACCATGTGAAAAACAGGGCTCCTCCAGGTTAATTCCTACAATTTTCAGAGACTGTCCCTGGGTTTTAATGATGAACATGGAAAAAGCTAGCTAGGTGAAATGGGAATTGGAGCCTTCTGAAGTCGAATGACATATCGGTTGGTATAAACGGGATCCTTGGATTAAAGTTTAATCAATAAAAACATCTGCCCGTTTTGCACATTCAGTCAGAACAGTGACCTCAATTATGTTTGGAAATAAATTCTTTATTGAGAGCCGAGTACCATTGCATAATCTTGGCGGATACAAGTTTCGAAGAAGCATAATTAGATGCACCCAGCTTTAGAATCAAGGTCTAGGAAGGTAAGTCAGGTGGTTCCTACGAATTAAGGAATTCAGTTGGATAAAGGACAGCTTGAGCTTATAATAGTGAACAGATAAACAGATATAGTTTTATACATTGCAAGGCATGATGCTTAATGTTAATGTAATGCAATAAAGATATTTGGTGAACGATTAGACAAAAAATAAAATACTACATTACCGGATTTTTTTAATGGTCACCCACAGTAGTGCTGATCTGAATTGAACAGACTTAACCTAAGAATTTAAATGGAGCAAAGTGATTTTTTTGTAATAATGACGATTTATAAGGAATTTTATATTGGATTCAATTTAAAAATTGCCGTATTTAGAAATAGTAACAAACAAATACATACATACATTCACAATTATATATAAGACACTTAATTGAAATTCTCAAATTTATACTACTATAAAATTCCGATTATTTTGTAACAAACGTAAAAAGACATGAAATAAATCTGAATTAATTAATCGAAGCGACTGAAAAATAAAAATTTATTCAAGTTCGAATTCATAAATTTCTCTTGATGGATTCGGAATTGCATGAAACGATCCATGAAAAATTGCACATATTCCTCATCCGTGACAATTATCAACTGAATATTTCATGAATCCAAATTTTATTTAATCACCCCTAACAAATTTGGCTGTTAGAAAAAGTTAATTAGCAATATTTCACTGTGCAATATATTTTCATTTTCGTTTTGTTTTTTTGTCATGGAATTATTATTATCTACACGACATTGTTTTAATTTTCTATAAATTTTAAAATCAATAGCTCTACACTTAAACAAAATAAAACAATAGATTTTAAAAATTTTTTAAATTAATTATAAATAATGTTAGAATTTAATTTATATAATTGTTTTAAAAAATCTTTAAAGTTTTTAAAGGGGTTTAAAATTTAAGAAAAACGTA
Organism: Schmidtea polychroa; assembly: GCA_959609185.1. Taxonomy (NCBI): domain Eukaryota; kingdom Metazoa; phylum Platyhelminthes; order Tricladida; family Dugesiidae; genus Schmidtea; species Schmidtea polychroa. The sequence continues at coordinate 26,335 of CAUHTR010003112.1, forward strand.
GAATAAAATCGTTATGGTGATTTTGTAAAAATTCATAATTACAAATGATTCGCTTCATTAAGATTTGTCTTGTCTTGAGATTCTTGTATAAATTTCTTGAATTTGACATTTGTCAAATTGGGATTTTAATTTACAACCAAGACATAAAATGAGAGATGAATTCGAAAATGTTGAATATCAGATTTCGGGAAACTTTTCGATTTTTATAATTTTTAAAATAATAATATTTTTAAATAAAAATGGTATTTTTAAATTTGAAAAATAAAAATTATTTTATGTTAAATTCATTCTTATTCAACTTTCTGAGTCTGTCAACAATATATGGTAACAGCTATTTTTTGATATATTTTTTACTTTTTTTTTCATTTTGGCAAAAGTAAAGATCACAAAGTAATTGAATTGAAAAGTAATTACCATATAGAAATTAAGAACTCTGAAAAGTCTGAGAATAATAAAATGTTCAAATAAATCGTTTTTTAGAAAATAGCTGGGGTCTAATTGTTGACGAGTCCTTTGTTAGAAACGTTTTAACCCTTTCCAGATATGACATGTTTGAACACCAATGAGTAAAGAAGCATAAGTGTGGCAGTTAACCGGATTCTAAGATGCCCGTGAAGATACTTTTATGCTTTCAGCTATGATTACATCAATTGTTTTTCTTTTAATTTGTATTAAATTATTCATTCCTTAACAACGAGAAAATGTCAACATTCAAAATAGCATAATAATTCTAAAACATGACAATAACAGACCGCGTATTTCAAAAAATATTCGACAAAAAATTAAGAAACTAAACCGGAAAGTCCTTTCTAACCCACTATTTAGCTCAAATATAGCCCGGTCTGAATCTGGCTCATTTGTCGTGCCAAATATTGCATTTATTTAAAAATATCGAAACTTGAATAAATAAGACTGATTTAATTTTACAAATAAATATATTTTCACAAATGTTAAAAAAAATTGTTTATAAAAAAGTGAATGAAATTGGAAAAAATTATATTTTTGATGATTGTTTTAATTGATCAAATTTATACAATTCGAATGTATACAATAAAATGATATTTATACATACAATATTCTTAAAGATTTTATTTTTCTATATTTTCTATAATTAAACAGAGCAAAAGCAGAATTATAAATTATAATTTTTTTTGTATTTTTTCAATTTTCAGTTCTTCATAAAATTTGTTAATATGTTTTTCATAATTTCTTTGAGCATTTCAACTGGTTATTTTCTATTTCCGGTTGGAAAAGGATCCGTATTGTTTTTTTGGCTGTGTAAATAATTGCGACATATAGTAAAATTTGGTATATAAATGATTATCATCTGCCTCATAGAAATAAGTTATTTATCAAAATACCAAAGGGAGTTTATGCCTAACCAATTTAATTGACTATTTTAAATGTCCTAATTTTATTTGAACGCAGAGTGGTCATGCTAGGCATCCATTTTGTTACATTCATTTATTTGTTATATTGTTTACTCAATGAAATTGTTTATTCAAAACCTAAAATTATTGTCTGACCTACATTTATCATTTAATTGTGATAAATTAGATTTTTATGTGAGTTTTAGAGCTAAAAAAATTAACTTTCTGAATAAATTTCCTATTTTATGAGTAACAATAAAAAGAAATATTTATGATTTATTCATGATAAATTATCAATTTTTTTCTTGAATTCTATTGAGATTATTTATAATTTTAAAATTAAAGACATTTTAGTTGAGATTAATTTTCGATATTGTAAATTTATTTCAATACAGGAAAATTCAGAATTATCAATAAAATTTTTTTAACATTGATTTATTTCCATTTTCATTTTTGACCTTTATTTCTTTTCAGGCTGTCGATCAAGATTATGTTGTATAATTATTTCAATTATTATTAATATTATTAATAATAATAATAATATTATTAATATTATTATTATTATTATTATTATTATTATTATTATTATTATTATTATTATTATTATTATTATTATTATTATTATTATTATATTATTATTATTATTATTATTATTATTATTATTATTATTATTATTATTATTATTGTTGGGTTTTTGGTTAATTAAGTCGGGTACCTCTGACTCCTCGTGCCCTTTAAATCAAAACAATAACGACCCAACGTATATTGAAATAACAAAATTCACAATCTTTTCTCACCACTTTACAATCAATAATCAAAGTTACGTTTGACCGATTCTCCGCTCGGCGTTGATGCTTTGTAAATAGATAATATTCACCTTTTATTTCTTTAGATTCTCTTGACCCACGTTTTCCTCTTTTTCTGTTTGACTTGATTCTTTTTCACTTTTTCGGATTCCTATTCTATATCTTCTTTTCCCTAATCTCCTTAATTCGTTTTTACCTATTCCTAACTCGGTTTCTTCTAACCCTAGTTGAGGCAAAATGCCAATTTGCTCTGATTTTCCTTATATATACTTCCTTATATATTTCCTTCCTTATATACTCTTCGAAATCTGGATGACAAATGGTTATTGCCGAGTCAATCTTTCACTTGACATTTGTTTCCACGTATCTGCTTCGGCTTGTCACCCAAAATGGTCCAACGAACAAAGATAATTAATGGCCCGTCCGGCCTTTCTACACGTACTATCTTCTCATTGCTCTTTTCCAATTATTCATTGTGTCAAACTAATGGGCCCAAATCTTCCTTCTGTTTACTTTTCTTCTTGTTTACCCAGCTCGGGTTTCCTTCATCTCACGGGTTCTCCATTGGCTCGGGTTTACCATTAGCTCGGGTTTTCTATTAGCCAATTAATTAATTAATTAACGTTTTCTGTTTTTACACATTTGAATGCTTTTCGACCCTTCCTAACCATTTTCTGATAAATCCCTAACCATCATCTTGTTGACCATTAGCTACTCTATACCTGTCCCGTTTTCCCAATTCGATTTCGATCATTTTACAACTTATTGATTTTTCTCGGATTTCCGGATTCTTGCCTTTCGTAATTGCTTTTGGCATTTTCTAATACTGCTTCCATCGTGCATGATCAAGCTTTTATTTGTCTTTTATCTGCACTTACTTTTTATTTAAATTATTAACCTAAATTTCATTTCAATTTATTTTAATATTATTAATATTATTATTAAATTTATTTTATTATTATTATTATTGTATTATTATTATTATTATTATTATTATTATTATTATTATTATTATTATTATTATTATTATTATTATTATTATTATTATTATTATTATTATTATTAATATTATTATTATTATTATTATTATTATTATTATTATTATTATTATTATTATTATTATTATTATTATTATTATTATTATTATTATTTTATATCGTTGATATAGATAATGTATTTATATGTTTCTGAATAGCCTATGTCGATTCCCCTGAGTAATTTAGAGATGTTTACATACGACGTGCAATTCAAACTATTAAATGCATATATTCATTTATAAAAGTCAGTAAAAAACAAACAAAGTTGCTCTAAAATTCTGTCTGTGAGAAAAAAATTGATTATAAATTTAAGAAAACCCTTGAACAAATGTAAAGAATATAATTAATGCATTTATTAATTATTAAGCGTATAATTTTCGAAGATTTTTATATTAGAACATTTTTCTTTTTAACTACATTATTGTTTTTTTATCTCCTTTTTTACCAGAATTTATAAAGGTTAGTAAAACCAAAGAAGAATAAAATAGGTATCGGCTGAGAAAAGAGTTACCAATAAATGATGATATAATTCTTATTTTTATCTAGCATTATGATATATGCCAGTTGTGTTGCATTTTTTTCATAATTAACCACCAAAGCCTCAACATCACAAGCGCATTTTCCATTGTACAATTTACGGTCTCCCAAAAATCAGTGATACATTATTTTCCAAACTATTCAAAAATAATGTTTAGTGATCGCTCTTCATCTTCCCATTGCGATTTTTATTTACGTTTTCCATTTATTGAATAAATTATTACTTTTTATACCTAAAATGTGTGTGCTTGTTGTATTTCTGTTATTCCTGGACTTGGTGTTTTTTATGGGAAATGAATTGTCAAACTTGAATCCCTTTGAAATTTTCAGTAGTTCTATCATTTTGTGGGTACTAGACATTCTAAATATATTTTGACATTAGGTTTATTTCATTTGGACCATTTTCAAGGATCCTTTAACATGCATTCAAAGTTGCTTCAGTTGACATGCAGCGAAAACTTATGTATTTGCGCAAAGACACAAGCATTATGGCATGCATTAAATTTTATAATGTTTGGGATACTTCAACTATTCAAAAAACGTGGAATGTATGGCGGATGTTTCTGGGTAATTATTTTTGAAAACAAATTCTTCAAACTGTATATATCATAAATTGAATGCAACGAATTGACGATCAACTTCAATTAATCTTTTAGTACTTTTTGCTTGACCTGTAATTTGCATCTTAGCTGTCACTTGATATCTTATGGCCTCCGATCTCTTTACTTTTCATAAAAATTGTCTCTTGAATTAGACTGTTGTTTGTATTCTAATTTATTCTAATTTATTCTTATTACTATTTTTATCTCAGTGCCTGTTCTGAATAATGCGGTTATTTTAATTGTCGTACTTAATATGGTTTTCCATTAAATATATCTTTCTTCATATTTACTTTGGTCATTTTGTATTTATTATTGACCTCACACCCCTTTGAGAAGGTATGATGATTTGATGTCCATTGTATCCACGATATTATATCTATCATTCATTTGTCATATATTAACTCCATTTTAACATTATATTTTGTTTACTATTTTACATTAAATTATTATAATTACACATAATTAGCTTTCTATAAAAATAATTATTTTAAAATTTTATTCATTTTCAATGTTTCAATATAATTAATTTGTTTCAATTATAATTTATGTTTAATTAATTATTGGCTATTAATCTTGAGAAACTCTCCGAAAGAGATTTGTATTTTAACTTTGCCTTGATTAAGATTAATTAATTTTCAATTTGTTTCATTTTTATTTTAAAGAATTATTAATTAAAAAATTTTCCGATTTCACTGTTTCTGTAGACGTGTTCATTGTAAATAATGAAAAAGAATGATTATATAATAAATAAAAATTCAACCATTTATAATATTATTATTATCATTATTATTATTATTATTATTTTTATTATTATTATTATTATTATTATTATTATTATTATTATTATTATTATTATTATTATTATTATTATTATTATTATTATTATTATTATTATTATTATTATTATTATTATTATTATTATTATTGTTATTATTATTATTTGATTCAAATTAAATCGATCTTCTAGTTTCATTGTTGCAATATTCTTCTGGATTTTGATAGTTAAATTTTGAATAAAGAACTTACATTCATTTTTCATTCTCAACAATGAATTGTTAAATCTCGAAGGTCGTTTTGTGGAAAATTTAGCATTTGCCAATACAGTTTATTGTATAACACAGAATTAGGGATAAAGCAAAATCTTTGAATATTACTTATTTGAATCCAGATGTTCTTCCGAATTCTGATGAACCAATTTTGATATCAATGCATATAGCAGAAACTTTATTGAATACATAGAAGGTACAATCGATGAAGTGTGATATAGAACATTCTTTTAGTAATTCAATGATTGACTCGTTGATCGAAGATACTATCAATCGGAGTTTACTGAGAAAGAGAGTGAGAATCGGTTGAAATTCAATGGTCAAGTTCAATAAAGTGAAAACAATTCTAAAAATTAATGAATTTTAACACAACTTATAAAGATACGCATTTCATGAAATATTGTAGCAAATCTTTAAAATGTCTATGAATTCTAGTTGAAGATATAATCAACAGGAACAATTATTATTATTATTATTATTTATTATTAATCTATTTATTAAATATATTTAGGTACGTTAACAATTCATAATGCCAGTTTACAGGATAATTCGGACATATCATGTATGAACAATGAAAATAAAATATTCAGAATTCATGTTTATCGTAAGGATTTCTATTTTATAATTTCCTTAATAATAAAAACTGTTTCTATATTTTTTTTAAAATTTTAATAGGAAATTATTTTAAAATCAATTATAATTATAATAATTATATTAACTTTAACTAGGATGATATATGAGGCTAAAATATATACTTCAAGTGACAAAGAACTTTCAACGACCCTTGGCAATAATTTCAAAGTCAAAATGTCGTTAACATATTAAACATTATGAATCCCGATTTTCGCCAAAATGATTAATAATTTTATAACTTTTAAATTGCAATATTCTTTATATCAATCATATAATTGTTCTATTGTTACTTGGATCTCCATCCCAGTTTTAATAAAATCAAACATCAAATATAAGCCTTGGGTGCAACAATTGCTATCGTATTTTCTGCCAGATATCGCGCACTAGATAACGGCGCATCTTAATAATTTTATCGAATTGAAAATTGTATACATAACGCGCAGACAAAATGTTTCTGCTTCAGATGGAAAACTGAATCAGCACAATTTCTTCTTTGAATATTTTAATCCAACTTCAAATTCCTTTTTTATAGGTAAGTCAATATTTTTAATATGGAAACCTAACTCAATGTCATTTAGAAGCTTTTCAATGGCCGGTTTGTGTACTAATTAATAAAGCTCAAATAAAACGAAAAATAAATTAAGATGAAAATATTATACTGAAAAATTTAAATTAGAAGTAGTTAAAGCAACCCAAGAAAAAAGGAAATCATGAAGCCGGAAGAATTTTTAGTGTAGGAGAATCTAGCTTCGAGAATGAAGAAAAATTGAAGCAATTCTCATATTACTATAAGAAAAGCATAACAATTACAATGAAACAACGTTCACTTTGAAATACAATTTTTATTCCTTTTTGCTTGATTTTTATATCTTTTGGTATAGATAACTCGTGCGATATCTGGGGGAAAATACGGTACTTATTTTCGGAGCTTTTACACTTTTCATATAAATCGTATTTGAATTCATAATGTTGAAATTGTTGGAAAATTTGATTTCTTGCAAGGAATTCATCATTTGACATTGTTTTGTAGTATTTTTTCAACCCATCAGGTTTCCATGGACAAGTTTTTGGAGTAAAATAATACACTAATAAAAATTATAATAAACTAATTTATTAAATATTTAAATGTCTGATTTGCAAAATTTATATAAGTACAATAATTCAATTCTCCAATTATGGCTGTATTTTGTTCTGTAGCGTCAAATAGTTGAATTTTATTGGTTAATATAAAACTTTGCGATGTTTGAAATTGAATGATTTGAAAAGGTGAAATGAATTAATTTTTTGAAAATGACATTTTTCATTGAAAATGTCCATTGAAATTCACAAAATAAATTATTAGAAATATTTATTCCCAGAGTCTTTTCAAGTTTTTCTTTTGAATATATTATGAAATGTGGGTTTTCATTAAATATATAATATTATTTAATTTCTTTAATGAATTTTAATAAATAAAATTTTAATTAAACACAATTATTTTAGAGAAACTAAGACTTATAGTCAATCCAGCAAGGGTAGAGTTAAAAAAATCCAATTTCAACAAATTGTTAACTATTACGTGTACGCTTAATCAAAATGAAGATGAAAATTATATGATTAACTGGTTGCATAATGGTGTAATTATATATAATGATAGACAATATGAAATCCGAAGTAGAAATTTGTTTTAAATCTTTGACATCGAATTAAAACTCATTCTTTTATTTAGATAATTCGTTAACAATCAAGAAACTGTCGACAAAAAATCAAGGAATCTACCAATGTTGGACAGAAATAAAGAACGAATGGTTATCTGATCAAGTTTACATTTATTTCCCCAAAAAGAATGTCAAAGGTAGTCTTTATGAAAAATGGATTATATCGAATCATTAGAGGTGTTACAGAGATCCATTCAATGAGGGTAATATACATTGACCCAGACCGACCTGTGGATTTGCGTTGTGAAGTTCCCACTAATTATAATGTTTACAATTCCACTAGTAGATGGTTTAGGAAGTTTACAGGAAAAGAAATCACAAATTCCAGTTCGGATTTTGCAAAGAAATATGATTACGAAAACAATTTATTTATTCTCACAGTAAAAAATCCATTTGCATTGAAAAATAATCAGAGCTTTATTTGCAAGTAAAATTTTATTTTTCATGTCATGAAAAACATTTTTCTCCCGAAAAGGGAATCTGTTGTTTTTGATATATTTATTTTATTATGAGTTGAAAATAATATTTTTATATCAGACATTTTAACTCTTAAACTTGCATAAAAATAAAAAACAAATAAACTATTTGAAAGAAAGAAACTTTTCGTATTATCATACATTTTTTGGGGTCTGCTAAATAATGAATTTTTTATTAATAATGTTGTTTAAATTAATTATATATTATTACAAAATATTAACATACATCAATGAATATTCATTTTAATTATTTTATAATAATATTGATAACTTATATAATTTCAAAAAATTTCAAAATATATAACCTAAATTCCATAACATTTATCAAATTAAATTTTTACATATATTGTCAAGGAGGGCACATTTAATTTTTAGAGGATAATAGACAAATAAAAACTTTAAAAATATACAACAATTGTACTAATAAATATTTATTTTATTACTCATACCAATGTGATATTTTCCGCAAAACTTTTATTTTATTAAATTTTTATAAAAATTATTTTGCCGATCTTTTTAAAATATTAATGCAAATTTGGAGTCAGAATTTTACTCAACCGCAAAAGAAAAAAGAAAAAATAATTCTTTTATTTAACATCATCAATATAAAATAATAAATTATATTTTTAGTACCATTATATAAAACACAATAATTAAAATTCAATTTTATTTTAAAACAAAAAACAATTTCTTATTTCAAATGTTTCACAAACATTTTTTAAATGATCAATATTAGTAGAATTAAAATTAAAATTTCAATTCTATTTGTGTTAAGTTAAAATCTGGTGAAACCTTTCATTATTTATCAAACAATTAAAACAAAAAAAAATATTATCAAAAATCGATAATATTTAATGAATGGAAAATAAAATATCGTGAGAACAGAAACCGAAATCTCAATGTGCAACCTGACTAAGATTGAATATCAATTATGAGATTGCTTAAATTTTTAGCGAATTAAAGAAACATTATTTTCTACCGGGAAATAATATCTGTTTTGTGTTTAATTTCAATAGTTTTGTCAAATATATTTTTCTCAGAAAATTTTCTTGAATTTTCTTCATTTTGTTTTAATGAATCAGAAATTCATTATTATCATACCCGTCTAAATCTGAGAGTTTAAAGACAAGATAATTGATTTTCTATGAGAAATTCCATAAATTTTATGCACCGTAAATTTTAGGTAAGGAATTTCGATTTCACTAATTAATAGTTTTGATAATATTTATTAATTTTTTAATACCGTATTTATTTAATTAATTCAGGAATTTTTATTCTTTCTTTTGAAGCCATAAAATTCTCAGGCAAATTTAAGAAGTGAAAAATAACAAAAAAAAATACTATTTGATGAAAAGAAAATTTTCAATTTAGAAATATTAATAGATTTATGAATTCATCTGAAAATTTAATTTCCATCCTTAGAAACATTAAATCAATATTGATAATCTTTTCTCTCCCGATATTTTCGTTTTAATTAACCTCAAGAATTTTATGAATTTCTTTTTTCTTCGACTGCAATTTCTAGTCTAATTGAATTATTTGTCAATAAAATTTGGATGGAAAACCCGTATTATTCAAAACAATTCAAACTGTTAAAATATGATTGTCTTTTCTTTCAGGATATTCTACAAAGAAAATAAAAAAATTCTTTTACGAAAGACAGAATTCAGATTATTATTTAGTAAGTTTTATTTTTCATAATAATAATAATAATAATAATAATAATAATAATAATAATAATAATAATAATAATAATAATAATAATAAAGTATAGTGATGATTTCTTGGTAGCAGCATTTATTATTTAAAACAATAAAGTGATAATTTAAGCTTTTTGCTGCAAATAATGTATTTATTGAAAAAAATTTCGACTATATGATAGTCCTTGTCAATTGACTGAAATTATCACTTTATTGTTTTAATAAATAGTTAAACATACATGGCAATGATTTAATTATAAGATAACTCCAATCAAACATTCTTTTCACGATATATTTCGACAGTTTTCCTGTCATCATCAGATGAAATATAATAACTCATTAAATTAAGGATTTTAAACAAATTTAATAATCATATATAAAAATTTTTTTTTATTTTATAAAAACAATAATTATTTTTAAAAAATTATACTTAAATTAATACATTATTTTTTTAAAATTTAATTTAATAATTTAAAAAAATTTTTATTAATTATTTAATTTAATACAACAATCAATACATACAATATAAAAAAACCTATTTAAAAATTTATTTAAAAACACTCAAAACACAAGTATTTACTGCATTCTGCACATTAATTTTCGGATTCAATGATTTTATCAACAATGCCTCACAAATGCCACATACATTGGAGAGACTTCCCGTCATCTCTGTATTCGAGCTCGAGAACATTGTAAACCGAAGGCTTTGACCCATATTGGTGAGCACAATAAGGACTGTAAGATTAAAATAGGTATGTCTGATTTTAAAATTTTATTAAAAAATTTCGATAATTATTGGGAACGTGTGCGTTGTTAGGCGTTGTTGATAAAATCATTGAATCCGAAAATAAATGTGCAGAATGCAGTAAATACTTGTGTTTTGAGAGTTTTTAAATAAGTTTTTAAATAGGTTTTTTTATATTGTATGTGTAAGGAGTTAGTAAACCCCTATATAAGATTATTATGGTTAAATGGTAGAAGTGAGATCAGTTAGTAGAAATAATTATTTCTGTTAAATTTTTATATTTAAATTATATATTAAATTATATCATATTATATTAAATTATATTAAATTAAATCAATTAAATGTATGACCAGTAATTACATTAATATTAATAATTATCACGCCTCGGTGTTTAAATACCCTACTAAACGAGACAGTTTTGAAGTTGTTATAAAAAATAAATGCTTGAAGAAGATTTGAATTTAATTGCGTCTAACATGGCGACCACGACCACGGATTTATTGATAAGCAGACTATTACCTGAGAAATTTCACAAAGGCGATGATCTAGAAAATTTTATCAAGGATTGTCAAAGGTTTTTGGCGCAACAAAAACAACAATTAGGATGCAAGTAATATCAACTACAACATTACTTAACAGATCGCTAATAGAAGATTATGAAGCAGCCAAAGGAAAAACTATGGAAGGAAAACTTCGATGTGCATTTTCGAAACCGACATCATTAATGGATGATCTAAAAGAAGCTTTAAGTTATGAACAAGGATCAGATTCAGCCGAAACTTTTATAGAGAAAATTAAAAAGATGACAAAGAAATTAATAGCGCACAAATGGGATGAAGAAGAAATAAAAAAATGCCTGCTTACAAACTGTGTAAGAGATCGAGAAGTTAAAAAAGAGATCCAGATGAAAGATTTGAAAACATCAGAAGAAATAAAAGCGACAATAAAGAAATTAGAAAAGGTAAACAAAATTATGGGCCATATTAATGTTGTGAAGACTTCACCAGTTGTTCAAAACTACAGAAGTTACAGAGATGTTGCTCAAAGAGGAATGGTAAACGGAAATAATAATTTCAAGCAGCAAAACGTCAGTAACCGACAATTGGAATGCTGGACATGCAAGAAAACTGGTCATGTTAGTCGAGATTGCCAAATGAAAAAGAAAATGACGTGTTTTGCATGCTGAGTTGAAGGCCACGTACGGCGAGAATGTTCAACGATTCAATGCCAGAGATATCACTTATGTGGACACAAGGAGATTGACTGCTATACAAATTTGGAAAGAAGGAAGTTTCAAACTAATTCAAACATGAGAAACAATAATTTTTATGCCCATCGAACCACAAGCTATCAACAAAAGATCAACAATCCAGGAAGAACAATTGCAGCAATTGAAGCTAATGATGAGACGATGCCACTTGAGTATTTAGATGATGCAGAAGACAAATATGAGGATATTCAGCACCCAAAAGTACATGCTTTGACACGGGAGGCAATGATTGGAGCAATATACTAGGTAATTTTGATATTGATGTAAATATTGGTCATAATAATTTTGATAATGTAAATAATCTTTATATATATATATATATATAAATATATATATAGAACCTTTATGTAATAAAATTTGTAATTTTAAAAAGTTTCCTTTAAATAATTTTAAATGTTATAGTTATTTTAATGCTGATCGATCTTTAATAAATAATAATAATAATATTAAGAATCAAGAAGAGTATAATGAAATTAAAGAAGCAGAATATAATAATAAAATAGTAAATGAAAAAGTTTATAAATTTATTAAAAAGGCAGAAGATAAATTAGAGAGAAAGGAAATTGGGTGGATTAATGAAATATCAGAGGAGCAAAATATTTTCACTAAAGATGAATAGAAACGACCAATACTGAGTTATGACAAAGTGCAATGTAGACCGAGTACAACTCTTGAAATTCAGGGCTATAAAATGGAATGCTTACTAGATACATGAGCAAGAGTAAATGTAATAGCAGAAGCAGTTGTGGACAAATTAGTGAATGTGAAAATCATAAAAACAGATGAGATGTTAAGATGTGCAAATGATAGTAAATTAGAGACAATCGGAAAAATAAATATTGATGTTAGAATTGGTAATATGGAAAGGAAAATAACATTTATAATAGTTAAAAATATTGTTCCAGATATAATAGGCGGAGTAGAATTGCAGAAAGAGTTTGGAATTGAATTAAACTACATCAAGCAAAATGAATTAGGATATAATGAATTTGTGTGTGAAATAGAAGCTAAATTTGGGGAAAAGATTACAGGTAACGAGAGATGTCAAAGAGCAATAGAAATTCTAAGATTAAACGAAAATAAAAGACTGTTAGAGATTGTTAAAAACAATAAAAGTGTTTTTATGGCTAATAACTGGGATATCGGATGTACTGATTTAATTGCACATAAAATCATCATAAAAGAAGAGACAATTATGATAAAACTCAGAAGACAACCCATCAATTTAGAGGAGAAAATAAATGCTGCTATAAAGAATTTAAAAAAATAATGATATCATAAGAAGATGTAATTCACCTTGGAATACGCCGTTAGTATGCGTGTGGAAAAAAGACAAAAAAGATTTCAGACTTTATTTAGATTTTAGACAGCTTAATAAGATTACTGAAAGACAAGCTTTTCCTATGCCGAATGTAGAAGAAATTCTAGACACATTACATGAATCTAAGTACTTTAGTTCTATAGACCTTGGGAACGCTTATTATCAAGTAAAATTGGACAGAATCGCAGGGAAAGACAGCATTTTCTACTAAANCAGTGGTGATATTCGAATTTTTTAACAACCGGTACGCATGGAAAAAAATCTATTGTAGATTATATTTACTTCATAATAGTTATTTATTTACATATTTACATAAGAAATACATATATTATATATAATAGTATAAAAAATAGTATATAAAATTAATTAAATAATTTCCAAATTAAATTTTGGTTTTGGGACGGCAAATTAGGTGCGGCTGCTTTGACACGTTTGTCACTTGCCATATGATGCCCTTCTCGCAACCATAATTTAACATATGGTGTTGCATCAAAATCCTCAATCGATTTCCCCATTAAATTTATTGCCATTAAATGACTTGTTGTTTCAATTAACAACGAATTTCTCTTATCATAAATGATATTGTTCATTGTGCTGAGTCCTCTTTCAGCTTCTGCGGAATTAACAGCAATTACATTTAAAATTCTTTTTGCTCTCAAAATAGTATTAATATTTTTAGATTCTCTATCTCGCACATCAACAAAATCTCGAAAATCATTTACTGGAATGATGTATTTGATTATTTTATTTAACTGCTCTAACCTATTTTCACCTTCAATCCATGGTGCTTCAAAAATATCACCCGGCCATGTTTCTGGATTTAATAAATTAAAGCAATTTAAGAGATTATTATAGTTTTCATTTTTATCGTCTAATAGCAAACGCGTTTTCATATGTTTTTCTAAACAATCAAAAAATTTATCTCTCGAAACAACAATTGATGTTTTTTTTCTATTAATTTCAAATGGAATATTGTATTTTTTCGTTTTAATAATATCATCTGCTTCTTTTTCATATGTTCCTTTATTTAATTTTAAATGTTGGAATAGATTAATCGTTCGCCTTATCAATCTATCAGCTCTAATTAATGAAATATCTCTTTCTTGTAAAGCTGTAGACAGTACAGAAATTTCTTCTAATATGTCGTTTATTAAACCTAAATCTTTTAAAAAGTTTTCATTTTTGAAATATGACATTATTCCAATTTCTTTATTTTGACTAAAGTGAATATATAAGGCCTGATATGATTTCCAAACTGCTTTGGCGGTCCTAGCGCTACAGGCTGCCCATCGAGGACCAAATATTCTACCTATTTTGTGTACTTCAGTGCCAAGTTCTTTAGAAACATTATTTAATTCTCGTTGATGTTTATTTGAAGTATGATAATACGAATAAAGTTTATCGAGAAAATATCTAAAGTTATTTACTTCATTTACTTCTTTGATAACATCATCTAGAGTTAACTGAATACGATGAGCTAAACAGTGACAGATGCTAATACCTGGAAAATGTTCTAAAATTCTTGCAGAAACTCCAGCCTTTTTTCCTAACATTACACTAGCACCGTCTGAGCAAAATCCAATAAGATTTTCATGTAAATATTTTTCATTAAAACCATGTTTTTCAAGAACTGATATTAAGGTTTTAAAAATTATTTCTGATGTTGTTCCATCTAATTCGACAAGATCAATAAAAACTGTTACACTATCATCGGAATCTTGAATTTCAGATTTCAAATAAACTACTAAAACGCTTTTGTGTGAAACAGTTGAGGCTTCATCAATAATAATTGAAATTTTACAACCTGTATTTATCAGTTTTCCAAAACTAATTCTTCTTATTTCTGTAGATATAAGCTTTGCGACAAGTGGAACTATAAATCTGGAATGTAATGAAAATCCAAAATCTACATTATTTTTTTTCTGTAAATCAATTAATTTTTTAAAATCACTGAATGGGTAATTGTTTTTAATTATGAAATAGATAGTATTAAAAATGTTTACTGTGCTGTTTAAATACTTTTCATTAGCCACATCGAAAGATTTGGAAATTATATTTGTTTCACCAATTTTTATTATTTCCCCAGCTTTTTTATGTGAAGCTGATTCATTGTGTTCCTTCAATTTTTTTCTCATTGATGATTGTAAATTTTCTTTGTTCGAGCCATGAGCTTTGACAGAGCATGATTTCCACTCCACAGAAATGTGTAAATGTTTAGCAGTTTCTAAATTTAACGATTCTACTTTCGAACACCACTGACATCCCACATTTTCATCGCTAACAACAATAAGCCACTCGTATTTAGTTTTAAAATAATTTAGTTGTTTATCATTCCAAAAATGTAATAACGCAGCATCACGAGACGTTCCAGCTTTTTCCGATTGGTGTTGAACTTCAGAAGTATCATTTTTTCTTTTACCTGTTTTGTTTGATTAGAATTAGTAATATTCTCAGCTTGCTGTTCAGGGTTTTTGGTTATTTTTATAGATTTGCTAAAAAAGTCATCCAAATTACCTTGCCTTTTCATTCTTAGGTTGAAACAAAGAAAATATTTAATAATTAATTAATAATTAATTAGAAATTTAAATCAATTTAAAATCTTCATACTTGCACGTTAAAACTGAATTTAATAGAGATTAAAAGTAAGGGATAACCATTCACCATAAAAAATATTTATACTACTAAACTTTTTATTTAGAGTAAATATATCAAAATAAAAATGTATTCAAAAAGGGAAATTCCCTTTTTATTAAAAGAAAAATATTTTTTTTTACAGAATTTTCCGTTAACCCTTTCAAGCTTAGTGGTTACGCGGTGAAACCACCTATTAAAATGCAACTTTACACATGCTCAGTAGGAATTTTTCAATTCCATAAATTTTGTTCTATAATTCAATGCCATCTCTTGGATTGTAGTGGAAATTAAAAGTACTAAAATTCAAATTAGACAGTTTTAAGTAGATTTTTTTTACTAAAACCGAAAAAAATTTTAAATCCAAAATTTTTATTTTATTGTAAGATTTTTTGTATTTGATCGATAATGGCAGGTAAATATTTATATTTTTTTAGTAATTTAGAATGTTTTTATCAATACTTTTACTTTTACATACTTTTACTTAAAAACATACTTTTTTTTTAATATACAACAACCGGTACGGAAAATTTTAAAAATGTTAACAACCGGTACGAGCGTACCGCCCCGTACCGGCTGAATATCACCACTGGGTATATGTAACTACTATCGGAGATTTATTAAGGAATATGTAACAAAATCAAGAGCGCTAGAAAGCATATGTGGAAGCAATAGTGAAAAAATAATCTGGACTGAGGAATGTGAGAAAGCTTTCGAAGAAATGAAAATGGCGTTGACTACAGCGCCAATTCTCGTATTTCCAGATTTCAAGAAAGAATTCATATTAGATACAGATGCAAGCTTTGATACAATTGGAGCTGTATTATCACAAAGAGATGAAATAGGGCATGAACACGTTATTGCATATGGATCCCATGCAATGAGTAGCCATGAAAGAGGATATTGTATCACACGAAAAGAGCTTTTGACTATATATTATTTCTGTCGCCATTTCAACCATTATTTATACGGTAAACGGTTTGCTTTGTCACTGATCATAAAGCAATAACTATTATGTTAACGACAAAGAAGCCTATAATAGCACAGTTCCAAACGTGGATAAATTACTTGAGCAGTTTAGACATAAAAATGAAGTTCAGAAACGGTACGGCGCATACGAATGCAGAAATGCTGTCTAGAAATACATGCGGCAAATGTGTACAATGTTTGATGGACCATGATAACCCCAAATCAGGGTGATTAAAAACTAGATTGTTAACATTGATGACCGAAAATAATGGAAATGAATGGCAAAGAGATAATGCAGAAATACAAGAAATAAAAGATCAAATAAATGAAAGGAAAAATAATAAATATATATTAAAAGGAAATATTATCTATACCAATCAAAACAAAATATGGATACCAGAAACAAAAAGACGAGAAATGATTAAGGAAACACATTTATTATTATGCCACGCAGGAGTAGAAAAAGTTATGAAATATATTAGGAACAATTTTGATATGGAAGATTTGCTAAATGAAGTAAAAGAGACTATTTCAATATGTGAAGCATGTCAGAAAAACAAAGTTTTAACTAAAAGGTCAAAAGAAAAAACCCAAGTAATTCAAGCTTCAGAACCTATGGAGAAAAAAAAAAGAGATTGTTGTTAAATTAAATAAATAATTAAATTAAATAATTAATAAAAAAATTTTAAATTATTAAATTAAATTTTAAATGCTAAAATTTTAAAAAAATAATATATTAATTTAAGTATAATTTTTTTAAAAATAATTATTGTTTTTATAAAATAAAAAAATTTTTTTATATATAATTAATAAATTGTTTAAAATCCTTAATTTAATGAGTTATTATATTTCATCTGATGATGACAGGAAAACTGTCGAAATATATCGTGAAAAGAATGTTTGATTGGCGTTATCTTATTATTGTTTTAAATAATATAATAATAATAATAATAATAATAATAATAATAATAATAATAATAATAATAATAATATTATTATTATTATTATTATTTTGTAATTTTTTGTAGATAAAGTAAATCGACAAAATCAATCTCCAGATCCAAGGGAAACAGTAAAAGATTCTTTATTTTCATTCAAATTATCCAAGCCGACTGTTGTGCGTCCGATATCATTTCTATTGGCTGTTAATGTTTCATGGAATCTGCAGACAAGCATCACAGACAATAATCAGTCGAAAATTATTAATCACTATCAGATAGAATATCGGCAAGGAGTTCTAAAAATGAAGCCAACAGAAGGGAAATTATTGGATCCGTTGATCGATTGGGGAAACTCTACAATTATTGACAAATCATTCACTACAGCCAGCTGTATTATCTACAATTCTCAAATTCTGAGGCCAAAATATTTGTACAGGTAATGTAATTTGATTTCCTTTTATTGTATTGACTATTTTACAATGATTTGATCAATAAATCATTTATTTTATCATATTTTACTTGATATGTGGGTTGCTATTTATGTATCCGGAACTGGCAACTTCTTCTGACATATCCATTGTAAAGTATGACAATTTTGACGGTATACGTATTCAGAACGTTTTGACATACGGACGCTACTTGTGTTGTTTACATTGGATTGAAAATTTCATTTCAGTCTAAAAATGGAATGGACTTGTGAAAATTTCCGGCGATGTTTTACTACAACTTTAGAATTGGATTATCTAAATAATAGAAAATCAATCAACTGACTTTGACTTTTAGTAATAAAGTACAATCTAAAATCAAAGTAATTCACAGGTTTAGTGAATACAATTATCACGGACAAATGTAAAGAAGATCGACCAAATTCGGTTGTTGTGTCAGAAAATATCAATGCTGTGAGTGAACTGATAATGCAAGGTCGTCATGTATTATACCTTGAGATAGAAGCATCATTGTACATATGACAAGCATACACAATATTTTACATAAACATTTAGCTATGAAATAAATTTTTTCACTTTGGA
Source organism: Schmidtea polychroa (assembly GCA_959609185.1). NCBI lineage: Eukaryota > Metazoa > Platyhelminthes > Tricladida > Dugesiidae > Schmidtea > Schmidtea polychroa. The sequence goes on from CAUHTR010003112.1 coordinate 45,144, forward strand.
TTCCGCATAATTTTAAAATCGCTCAAAATGGCTCTTGTCAGTTAATGTGCAACGAACTGTTGAAATATGCAATTGTGGTGAGTGAAAAACCTTGTATCACATCTACACAGCTGACGAATCTTAGATCTATTCGTATGAACCCGAAATTAAACTGCACCTGACTGTACACGTCTTCCAAGATGAGCCAAACCAAACAAAGGTTGTTCACACAAGGAAACCGAAAATGGTCATCTGTTTTTATGGAATAAATAGACATGTGACTACATTGTCCTAGAATGGTCAATTATGAATGGTACACACGGTTATGTTATTGAATTCTTACTATACTAGGGATAGATTATCGTTAATTGTTATGATTATTTTGTTATTTCTTTATGCTATATAGAGTAAATTTTGTAGGACCCAGCTAAGTTGCCTTTAAAAAATGTCTGGGGACAGCTGGGGTGTTTGTGTGTACAAATATCAAATATCGAATTAAAAAATGTAAATATGATGAAAGATAATAAATTTGAAACTTTTATTAATTATATAAAAATAATTCGCACTTTTCTATTCTCGAAATTTAAACTTGAAACAAGACAGAGTCTTCGAAACGGGAAGGTAATTGGCAGTTAGGATTTTGTTTAGTGGAAAAGATTATCAATAATTTCTTTTAGGTCTTGTTATAGGGAGTCTCGGGAAATTCTCTGGGGGCTCGTTTTATTATCCAAAACTAAGATTGCTGGCAAATGTTTTCCGATATTTGAAGTTGTACGTTGAACAAATTGTTTTAAGTTTTCTTATAGTTTTGCATATTTAATTTGGATTGATTTTTTTTTTAATTTTGTATTTTTGTAATTCTCTATCATAATAATTTACTATAGAGAATTACATTATATAGTCCTTTTTATATTTTTATATAATGTACATAATAATATTAACAATACATTACAAATCCTAATTACAATTTCATAATAAAAAAATTAACACCACACTACACACACCATTTGTTTTCCAGAAATTTTTGGAAAAATTCTTCATCACAACATTGCGACCTTTCAGAAAACATGATGGGCCATCCGACGTAAAGTCTTGATTTCATACACAATGATTTCTTTGTTTTCCTGTACATGAAAATTAAACTACCTGGTCAACGATTTTGAACGACAGAAGAAGAAGTGCATATTTTGGAGATACCTCAATCGGAATGAAAAAAAGTTTAATGAAAATTCATTCGAACGTATGCAAAAGTGTTCCGATCATCGCAAAGAATATTTTGAAAAACAATAAAACCAGTTCACTGATAATATAGTGTTTTAGTTTATTATTCCGGACTCATAACTAGCAACCTACGTATAACACAATTTTTTAACATTTTAATTTTAGAATAGTTTCGTTTGTCTTGCAAAACTTCTGAAATCTGACATTTTTCCAATATTTTCTGGACTTGTAATTTATCTTTCTTTCGATAATTTTTATCTTTTTAATATTCTTAAAATCAAATAATTTCTTCAGTATAGATTCAAAAATGATTTTTATATATCTGTTTATAATGTGAGCCATTATTAATATTAGATAAGCATGAAAATGTTATTATAAATTCGGCAAAAATTACCAAAAATAATATTTTGTGAAATTTAGTATTTAATATTCATAATGAAATTTATATTTAAATAATATGGTGAAATATGCCAAATATTAATAACTGAATTTTCAATAACATTTCCAGATCTATTAATTATTACTATAAATAAAGATTTGATAATATTTCAATGTTTTTATTTAAAATTATTTAAAGAAAATTTTTCTTTCATTTTATTATTACTTATTAAATTAAAAATTTTGGTAATTAAAATTTGATTTTATATATTAAAATGTATTTAAAATATTTAATATTTATTGTATAATTTATCTGATAACAATAGAGAATAAAACATCAACATTTATTGTTTTAATAAAATATTTAATGTAACATAACATAAACCAGAGGTGTCAATAACGCCGATCGCGTAATGATTTTAGGTCGATCGGCAATAAATATTCATATTTCAGATATTTTTTTCCTTTCAAGTTACCATTTTCAATTTCAAGAATCAAAAACTATTTGTACGGGTGGTAGTAATCAAATTGACATAAATTAAAAATTTTTTAAATTGTGACACCATGAATAATTCTAAAAAGATTAAAACTTATGAAGAATGGGAGCATGATTATTTCTTTATTATGATAAAGAAGAAATGCTGTTGTTTAATTTGTAATAATAGTGTTTCATTACCAAAGAAAGGAAATTTGGAACGACATTTCTAAACGGTGCATAGTAAGTATGAAATTGATTATCCGGCGAAAAGTGATTTACGAAAACCTAAAATTACTGAACTTAAGGCGTACCTTTTTAAGGCGTACCTTTTTAAGGCGTACCTTAATTTTCACCAAAGAAACATCAAAGTCAAAGTCGGCTACAATTGCTTCTTTACGAGTATGCTATTTTTGGTAAAAATAAGAAACCATTTAGTGATGATGCTATTTTAAAAAAATGCATTTTTAGAAGCTGCTGACTCTTTATTTTGTGACTATAAAAATAAGTCAGAAATAGTTTCTGCGATCAACGATTTACAATAATCACGCAATACAGTTGCAAAGCGAATGGACCAAATAAGTTCAAATTTACAAGAACAATTAATGCAGGACATCAATTGGATGAGTCTACTGATGCAATTGACATATCTCAAATGATTATTTTCATTAGAATGGTTTTTCAAGACTTTTCGACTAAAGAAGAAATACTTACAATCATTCCATTAAAAGGAAAAACTCGAGGTGAAGATCTATTTACCAAATTTAGAAACCAGCTATGACAGGTTGTCGAAATGGTTTCATCGCACTATGTCGAAATGATGAAGATTTTCCCGATTTCTTACAATATCATTGTATAATACACCAGCATGTGCTGTGTGCTAAAGTTTTAAATATGCAAGAAATTATGAATATAGCTTTCAAAATTTCTAATTCAATTCGCGAAAAAAGTCTCCAAAGGCGTCTTTTTAAACTACAGGTGGAAGAAATTGATAATGGTGGACCATCCGAACTGCTCATGCATACTGATGTTAGGTGGTTAAGTCGAGGAAAATTTCTACAGCGATTTAGAGATCTAATCAATGAAATTAAGAAATTTCTTAGCGAAAGAGGCGATGATTACAAACAGTTAAATGAAGATATTTGGTTATTAGATTTGGCATTTTTAACCGATATAACAACTAAATTAAATGATTTAAATTGAGAACTACAAGGTCCTAATACGCTTCCAGAGAAAAATTATATCTGCTTGTATCAAAGCTAGAAAATAAAAATTTATCTAATTTCCCAAACATGTTGGCGCAATTAAAAAGTTCTGCTTCTACTAATTATGATGAAAATAAATATATCAAAGAAATTAAGAACGTTATTGAAGAATTTGGTAACCGTTTTGAAGATTTTAAAAAACTTGATAATGTAGTTTTATTTATGAGTTTTCCATTTGATAGCAATATTTTGATATGGATAACATTACACTTGAAGCAGAAATTATTACTTTACAAAATGATATTTATATTAAGCAAGAGCTTCCGAAGATAAATTCTTGAAATATTTAGCTGAAGATAAATATCCGAATCTAAAAAAATGTGCTGAAAATTTATACGCCTGTTTTGATTCGACATACTTGTGCGAATTTTTTTTAACAGACTAAATTAAAAAACAGACGAACATTTAGAATCCTGCTTGAGAAATGGTCTGAGTAATTAATTATTCACCAAATTATGTACAAATTATAGACACGATGCAATTTAGAATAAGTAATTCAAATATTGTACCATCAGGAAGTTCAAAATGATTTTTTGCCTATTCTTATGTAAGTTACTGTAGTTGTAAAAATAATATAATTATATTTTTGTATTTTTCAGTTTCCTTCTTAACAGACGACATTATCATAATCATTAAAAATAAAATTATATATTTTTAAAAGATATGTAAAGCTTGTGAATGTCTTTAATTATTACTATTAATAAATATTATCGATATATGAGTTTTATTTAATTTAATTCAAATAAGTATATGTTAGAAATTTTAAAAATCGTGAAATTTGGACCCCTAAATATTGCCTTCTCCTCTTACTCTTATTTTTAGAAAAAGTAGATCGCAGAGGATTTTTACTGCGCGAAGTAGATCCTATAGGAAAATAAGTCGACACCCCTGCTATATAATATTGATAATTTATAAACAAATTATCAATATTGTATAGTTATTCATCCCTTGTGTATGTAAGTAACATGACGATGATAGTGATGCTATAGAAATATATAGTGAAAAAGATGAACGAAATGCAGGTTGAAATATTTTAGATAGAAAGTTTATTTAACAAAAATCATTTCCCCACTACAATATCAGTAAATAATAATCCAAACTTACAAAATTTACAACAAATGCAATTAAATATATTTGTCACTTTGTTTTATTTGTAAATATGAAAAAGATTAATTCTCAAAAATAAGATAAAATGGCAGTAACAATAAAGCTCAAATGGAAAAATATGATATTGAGCTTACCTTAACATTTTATTTGAAGTATTAAAAGTTTTGGATAAGAACTGCAAAAGTCATGATTAACTTAATCAAATAAATTTAGTTATTTTTGCTTTATTAAAATATAAACTCGGCCTTCGAGAAAATACGAAAATCATTTTGCTATAATAATAAAATAAATAAAACTCATTATATTTTCAATCTAATTTTCTCTCATCTGATTGAAAAATTATGAAAATAAATGTAAATATTTGACGGAAAGAAAATGGAATATTTTCTAGATAATCGGCTTCTTTGATTTTAATTGATTTCAATCATTTCATTGTTTGTTTTCGTTGGGTTT
>CAUHTR010003113.1:0-46598 GCA_959609185.1 Schmidtea polychroa
CTGGTAAGGAAATCTTGGCAACAAGGATGAGCCATAAACTTTATGCTTTGGCCTTGAGCAGCTAAAAGAATTACAGAACTTTGGCCATAATACTTTAATTCTTTATTAATTAGCAACTGAGCGCCGTTTTTCATCTTCTATGTAACATTCATTCAAAACTCCTTCGGCTTGGCTTTCAAAGTGTCTATTTTCAATAATAATAATAATAATAATAATAATAATAATAATAATAATAATAATAATAATAATAATAATAATAATAATAATAATAATAATAATAATAATAATAATAATAATAATAATAATAATAATAATAATAATAATAATAATAAATGTGAAAAGTAAGAATTTACTTTGAATATGTTTTATAATCTTCTTTATCAGTAAAATCATCAGACTTGTTTGCAAGGGATGTCAAAAGCATGGAGGCCAAAAGAGCTCCTGCTATTTGTTCCTATAAAAATTGGTTGTCAAATTAATGTGATTTTATCTTTATTTGGCATTCATTTATTTTTTCATACTCAAGGTTTTAATATTAATTTTAGTTATTCTTTAATTTAATTTTGAATCAAAATTAGTTTAATTGACTTTTTATATTAAAAAGACATTAATAAAATAAATACTGTCAATAAATAAGTCGATGTTGTTTGTTATATACGACTTTGTTTGATATTTTTTTCTGCAAAGAAAATGCTGCAAAGATCTGAAAAGATGATTATAGCTTGGTGCAATGTCTAAAGAATACGGTGGATGAGGGAAAAGTTCCATTGATTTTTTTATTGTCTCTTTCAAGACATGTGGGTGAGCATTGTCATATTGTAAAATTACCTTTCTTCGATTAACAAGAGCTGGCATTTTTTAAAAACAGAGCCTCTTTCAAAAGATCTAACTGGATACATTATATGTCTGTCGTAACTGTCTGTCAATAATCCGATATTTCATAATTGATCACGCCCTTCATATCCTACCAAATGCATAACATTATCTTCTTGGGGTATAACTGTCTTCTTGGATTAGGATTGTGAATTGATTGGCACTGAACCCCTGCCTCTTGCGAATTGTGTTGCAGTAAGGAATCCACTTCTCATTTCCAGTGAAAACGCAACTCAAAAACGATTCATTCTGTTCTCAATTCATTAATGATTGGCATATTGAAATGTTCTGAGCGATCTTTGCTCCAGACAAACTGTATAACGTAAAATTTACGGTGCTCGTCCGCTCGAAAGTTAACATAATAATTTGTTAATTAAACGTAGAGATGAACAATATGAGACAGAAATTTACAGAAAACCAACAGATACCGGCCTCTTTACTACCCAAGCGAGTTTTTGTGAATTTAAATATAAAAGAAACACTGGTGAAAGGATTGGTTTATCGATCATGGTGCTTATCTTCCACTTTTAAAAATTCAGTAAAAAGTGTAGATAAATTAGTTGAATTACTGGTGAAGAATGGCTACTAAAAACGGTTTTTATTGTTAACGTTGAAAGAGACTGTTGATAAATGTATGAATAATGTTAAGGATCGTAGTATGAATGAATGTAAATTGACTGATATGTAGTGAATATGATGTAGTGAATATGAATATTGATAATAAACAAACAAGATGAGCCAAAATATACGATGGTATTGCCGTATTCTGAAGGATATAAAGATTTCAAAAGAAAGATTAAACAGTTGGGTTCATTGAATTATAGAATTGTTTCAAAATCGTGCAAAGTACGTAGTATGTTTGTTAATCATAATTAAAAAAATAATTAAAATAATATTTTTAATAATTTTAAAAGTTTAAATATAATTGATTATTGAAAATTATTTTTAAAAAAAAATTATGTTTAAAATTTTTATTTATAATTTAAAATTTATAGATTTTATAATTTGTTTATATATTATCAATATAATATAGTTATTCATCCGTCGTGAATGTAGGCAACCTGATGATGATAGTGATGCTATCGAAATATATAGTGAAAAGTATGTACGAATGGCGATTTTTAATAATAATTTGAGTTTATTTCTTTGCTTAAAATACGAACGTACACAAATTTGTCCTTATTTTCGTCAATGTTGCATGACATAATGATATTATGTTAATATTTTATTAATATTTCTTCTTTCATTTTTAACGCGATCTTATTCAAGCTGACTTACCTTTGGCTAAAAATTTAATTTTATACAGTTTTAATATCATACTTACAAAAAATCAAACATTTCACCTTTTCCATTGCCCAAAAAAGTTCAGCCATTTGAAGTTTACCGACCAGTAATGACCAAATCATTAATTCTCTTGCAGGTCTCTCGAGAGAAATTTCTTTTAATTTTCGATCATCTTCATTAAAGAAAAAACAAATTGAAATTAGATATTTCTCATAAATAGATTATATATAAGTTAGAAAAGAGAAAAGCAGGCTATAATTTAAATCAACAACACAGAACAAAACTACAGAAATAAATAATATTGTCTACCGAGTTCGTCAAAGTTTGTTTGATTAACATTCCCTAAATCTTTTGTATTGCATTTAAACAAAATATTTTTATATTTAATCCGGTCATTACTTACTTTCATTTTGACATTTTAAGAGGTCATTTTCCGATGTTTCTGAATAGAGAGTTGATTTAGATTTTGTATGAAGCATGCGATCTATTTCGTAAAAATCGAGAGAGGAATTTCGTCTAATTGCGGTATCTACAAGAGTAAGAATAGACGTCAATAAGACAACATTGCAGAATCTTTGTAAAGAAAGATTTTGGGAAATTTTGAGATCCTTTGGAAGAGATTTTATTTATAGCATTAACTTATGCAAACGTTAATTTCTAGACAATATTGAGAGCTAGATTGCTTCGAAGACTTTCAAGTTTCTAGTTTTAAAATAAATTCATTTTTCCTTGTTAAGTCTCGGAATTTTACTTCTAGACACAGAGAAAATGGTCATTCCCAGCTTTTAACCATTTATTTTATATTAGCATATTTTATATGTCAAATATTCGTATTTTATTCAGTTTTTATTTTATTTTAAATGATAAAATGATTTTTTTTTGTTCTTATATGTTCAAGTTTATATTCAAGTTTATATGTGTAAAATATAATTCAAAGAATTTCAACAAATTTGAACATTTAAACAACTCGTAACATGACAAAATGTGTAAAATATAATTCAAAGAATTTCAACAAATTTGAACATTTAAACAACTCGTAACATGACAAAATGTATATATTGGGTTTTATAATGAAATAATTATTTTAATATATATTTTATAATGGTTTTGTAAGATAAATGTATATTAAAAATTATTTTGCTCATTTATAAGAATTGATGAAATAAAAATTATTACATTGGAAGATGTTAAAGAAAATTTTCGAATATTTGTAAATTTGTTACTTTTAATTTCACAAATACTCCTAAACTTATGTTAGCATTTAAAAATATATATTATTTTCTTTTTATTTATTTGATAAAGAATTAAAAAAAATTATGTGATAATTCTTTTTTTTATGTTATAAAAATGAAATATTATTTGTAGTAGAAGAAATATTGATATCCCCCCCATCCACTTGAGTAGAAATTGATTGTAATTAATATCATATTCAAGAAAAATTACTAAATATTTCCAATAATAATAAATAAAGATATATATATAATATATATATATATATATATATATATATATATATATATATATATATATTCTTTAGTCAATTAGAGCACAATTGTATAAAACATATATACACAATTTGACTGTATGCAAATATTTATCTTTTATCCCTATCAAAGAAATGAGTCAAATGATTATGCATATTAGCTCTATACATATACCTTTATATATACAAAACATAAAACATTTATAAAATTCTATGTAACACAAATTTTCTCCACTGTTTTTATCAAGAGCTATTACCGAAACGTGTCAGTCAGAAAAATGTAGAATGAAACTAGAAAGCAGTACGCACTGTTTCGGCAATAAGAGGTGACTGATTTGATGAAATATAAGTTGAAGCAGGTTTTATGGCAACAATAACCAAAACTCTGAAGATGCCTCATGATGCCAAGATATTCATTGTGAAAAGTTTTGAAAAAAGAACTTTTATTATTGTCCTTAAATAAATATTATTCGTGAGTTCATTTCAAGCAAGTTTTTATGTATTAAATGAAATAATTTTATTGGTTATTATATTTTATATAATATTTAATTATTGTCCAATCGGATCTTAATGATTACCGGTTGGTGTATATTCATTAATTTGTATAATGTAACATAAGCACATTTTTATTTTACCGAAAATTCAAAATATATACTATTTAATAAGTATAGAATTATAATAGAAAAATAAATTATAACATTTTCATTAATAATTTTATTACTTTGAAAATCTTTGGGATTTTTATTGGGGATCTTTGATTCATTAGAATCTACATTTAAATAATTGTCAGTTTTCCTAGTGAAAAGTTTACTGTTTTGACCTAGAATGTTTATCATATCCAACGACGAAGACCGGTGAAGATTTCTTTTGAAACTGGATTCTAAAACTTAAAATATTAAACTTAAGAAATTAGAAATAGTAGAATATATTTAGCAAATTTAGAAAATATAATAGAAACAGAATAAAAAGAAAATATTTACATTTAAAATGATTTTAGAGGTCGTTAGATGATAAAAAATGAAAAGAATAAAAAACCTAGTCCATGCAGTTTGAGTGAAAGATGTGTTTCAACCTGAGCTTAATTTTTACGGAAACTATTTGTTACAAAGTTCTGATTATTCGTTGACTTCGAAATTTATATTATTAAATCTTCTTATTTCTAAGAAAAAAAATTAATAAATAAAACAATTAAATTTAAACTAATTAATATATAAAACAATTAATATAAAATAACCGGTGCTTAAATTTCGAAGAAGGCAGTGAGGAAAATCTTTTGATACGAAAGAAAAAGGTATTAAATCATAATTAGTGCATTCATCTAATATTTAATTTATTTTCATTATGACAAAAGAATAAAAATTAATATTCTAAGCAACACAAATTTTAGGCTTGGTCTTTAACATGTGCTATTAATATATCAACCAATTGTTTGCTTAGTAGATACTTTTTGTATTTAATATTTTAATTTAATTCTATTGGATAATAATTTATTTTTATTAAAAAATAGAAAGTATAGGGAAAATAAAAAAGAGGAATTCTTGTTCTATGCAAGCTGAATGGTGATGAGGGACTTTGCTTTTTGATAATCAAGATTTGGGAAGCAAGACTTTGTAAGGTGATTTTAAACCCTTTTTGTAAAATCAATAGACGGTGCCATCTTGTGTACTTTTCCCCAACGTCTGTAGTAGTTACTAGTTTTTATGTGTTCGTTCAGTCGAATGCGGATGGTGCTGTGTGTTTCCACTATAAAATTTGCGTTACATCTTTAAAAAATTAATTTATTAACAATGCTCTTTGGAAAACAAAATCATTTGGTAGTAGAACGCAAAGATAATCGCGATGAAAAATATTTGATATGAGAGATTTGCAATGTTCTAATTTTAAAGAAGCAGAAATAATGAAGGTTGAACAGATGTGAACAAGTAGATCTGTACTGTGAAGGCGGGTTCTTATTGTTATTTCGATTATGAGGTAGTTCAAAATATCCTTTGACTCATATAGAAATAACAAACCAGGAAAACCAATTTTTAATTGAATATTTAATTTAACTATTTTACCAGTATGATTGAAATTAATTAAACTTTATTCAAATCATTTGTTAATTGTATTTATTTAAAATTTTTATCCTATGTCCGCCAAAATTACGAACAACTTCATCATATAAAGGTATAATTATTTTCTTTATAAAGAATTTCTGAAGAACCTTCGTTTCTGTGGCATTTATTAATGTTTATTATTTCGGAAAATTTTATTTCTTGATGAGCATTCGTTTCAGCATCCATTCCGTTGTTTTCATATGAATGATTCGGTCTATCATCAAAGTTAGTCTTTTTATCGGTTGCATCTAAAAAAATAAATATCTTTTATTAATAAAAATAAAAATATAATTTTATTAATTTATATATTATATATATATATATATATATGTTACGGTAAATGTGTACATTAGGTAAATGTAGATACATTTATCGATTATTTTGTTACCATATTTACTTCAACCTAGAGTTGATGTTAAAAGTGCAAAGTACAACTGATTAGAAATTTTGATAAATTCTAAATAAATTTTGAATAAAATTTCTAATAAATAAACTAATATTGATGTTATTAATATTTTAATATAATTTTTTACTTATCTTAACAATTTTATTAGTTTATATTTCTTATAACTAATAATATAGTTTTTAATATTTTAATATAATTTTACAAATTTTCAAAAATTAAAATTAGGTTTTCAATACTAAAATAAAATAAATAGTTAACTATTTAAAAATTTAATTTATATATACACATTTGCCAATTATTTCTACATTTCCAAGGACATAGACAAAATGTATACATTTACCGGTAAATGTATGTATTATTAACATTTACGAGACGGTAAACTTAGATTTGCCTAATCTTGTAGTTAATTTACTGGCAAATTTTCACATTATGACATTTGTACTTTAGCCGTAACATATACAAATTAATTAATTAATTAAAAATTGGATAAACCAATTCGATAATGTATGATTAAAATGTGAAAACAAGTGAACCGTTTTTATAAAATATGTGATTTATTAACTCTTTCCAACCCCCAATGAATAAGTCTTACAATATTTATCATTAAGCTAACTTTAAAAATAGAAAATAAAATAATTAATTTATTACAAAAATAAATATGAAATTTATTAATTATTCGTAATATATTAATCTAAATTTTATTAAAATAAACATTATACTTTGACACTGTATTGAAAATAATAAGTTATATTTAGAAACATAGTTTAAAGATTTTCAACTAATTTATTAAGAATTAATTGTTTTAATGAATTGTAAAATTTATTAAATAATAATATTTATTTAAATTAATATTCATATGGAATTTTAAAATTTTTTCAAATCGACTTACTTTGCGACTACAAAAGGAAATATTTATTAGTCAGTCGTCCAAAATGTATTTATTTCAACATATTACAATGAACACATGTAATTCCTATAAAATTTTCATTTTCTGATATCTTTATTTTATATAATATTAATGATTGTTTAAATTATAATTTTAATTTATTTTATCATATGAATTAAATTTTATGAATTAAATATTCAAAACTTACAGTGAAACCCAAAATAATTGACCACCGGCATTCAAAGCAAAAAATAAGTGTATAGAAAATAATAATAAAATATCTGTCCTAGCACAGCAATAATATTTTATATTGAAATTTCAATTATAATTATAACATGACATACCGTTTCAGTTTCATGAGTTTCACGATCGAAATTTCAACAACGAAAAAAATTATTCAAACTAAAATATCTTGTTTAAATTCATATTAATAAAAAAAATCGCAAAAATAATAAACCAATCGAAAAAAAAGAAATAATTTGCTGGGTTTGAAAGAGTTAATTGAAAATGATACAAAACATGCGAATAAAACCGCCAAAATGCAAACAAATAAACTAAGTTCTAAAAATCTTTACTGTCAAAACCGAAATTCGAATGTCTCACCGATATCCATTTGGTCGATGTAATTTAAATGAAGAAGAGACTTCGAATGTTTATTTAACGAAAAAACCAACATTTTGTATTCATTAAATGAAGTTGCTTTCAAATTCGATTTAAATGCTTTTTCACAAGAATTGTTTGAATCTAATAAAGATAAAATATAATTATTATTTCAATATTTTTTATTGTTTTAATTCATTTTAAAATATTTTAAAATTTACAATTTAACAACATGGAATCTTGTTTCTTGGTATTACATAAAATATTTACTTTTGTTAAATAACATTTGAATAAGATTAATAATTTCAAATAGTAAATATTTATTAAATAATATTTCAATTATAAATGGTCGAAAAAATCATGGCCAAATTTTAATAAAAACCCGAAAACGCCAGTTTATCATCATAATCTATGTCAACAGTTACATACGTAAACAATAATGACGTAATGGTTATGATTAAATGAGTTGAATAAATAATCTCAACAAATTAGTTGCTGGATGAATATTAATTGTGGGGAAGATTGTCTGTTATGAAATTATTAGACAATTTCAATATATTTAAAATAGTGTTGAAATCTTAAAAATCATTAAATATTTTTTAACCACCGATAGGTTTATTGCCTGATCTAGTGATCTAATATTACATGCATTGAATAGAATTTCTATCATCTTCGTTCACGGGTTCAAGAACATAGCCAATGGAAAAATGTGAGTCATATTATTGAGCATAGAAAAATTTGTAAAGGTGTAACTGATTTATAAGATTTTAAAATTTTTATGAAAAACTTTAATAATAAATTGAAAAGAATTTTATGTGAAGCACTGGCGATTTAATTACAATGTCCCACAATTAACGTTCAGTAAGCAAGAAATATATTGAGATTATATAATCAACTCATTAAATCATAACTATTACATCATCATTGTTTTCGTATATAACTGTTAACAAAGATAGTGATAGTAGACTGATGATGAGGATAATTTCCTTGAAATGTATTTCGCTTGTTTGGCGTTTTCGAATTTTTATATTTCATTTTATTAAACTTATTTCATTATATAATTCAATAATATTCATAAATTTTACTGTCGAATTATAAGTAAAATATTAAGTTAAAGTTCCTTTAATGTAATCAATTGTCATTTTATATTTTAGATTATGTGAACTAGCTATAATCCGTCAAAAATAACGGAATCATGTTATTAATCCAAATACATAATTCTCCAAAGATTTGTATGTTCAAAAAATAATTAAAATAATTTTCCATATTTAATATAATATAACAGTTAAAGGAGTAATGATCCAAATTTCACAAATTATTCATCATTCGATAGAGGAAAGTCGATTTTCAGACAACATTAAAATAAAAATGTCATGTTGTGATTTCAATTAGGCGTTATTCCATAATCACTCATTACATACATATATAGAGAATTATATATTTAAATTACTTTGAATTTATTACAATTTACATGTAATATTTATGAATAATAGTACATAATACAAATTATTTAAAGCCATTTTCATATTCAATATATTTATCAATTGCTCAAAAGTATAAAAATAAAAAAAAGACCAAAAACGTTATGTTTAATACAAAGATTTCAGAAATATTTGGAGGTTTAGATCCCAATTTTTATTAATTTATATCAAATTAACCAGAATTTAACATTCGAATAGTTATAAGGCCAGAAATAGCCTAGTCGAATAATAAATACAGTGGCGCCGCTTATTATATTATCATTAATATTATCATTCGGCTAATGTTATCACTTTTACTAAGACCCGCCCGTATATTCCTTTTTATATTGAAAATTATCTGCTTATTGTTATCAGAATCTATTAAAAAATTTGCTTATTGTTATCACTTTTTGAATTAAAAATATCAATTAAATCTCAATTAAAATCTTTAAATAAAATGTTTATTAAAAAATCAAATCCTTGTCTGATGTTAAGCTTAATTCATTAAATGCAACCGCATTTACGTTTATTTTCTGTTTAATTTAAAGTGTTATAAAAATTTAAAACTTTTTTCAACAAACCAAAATGTCCGGGAAATAAGTTAGCCAAAAAACAAAAATTCTTGTTGCTCTTCATCTTTTAGCAATGTCGTGGAAAAGTGTCTCTGAAAAACACAATAAAAAATTGCTTCATTAATGGCGGGTTCACAACAGAAGACTGTGTATCAGAGGAAATTGTTGAAAACTCAACTGATCTATATGATGAAGCTTTTAAGGAACGGATGTTAATTGATCAAAACATACCAATTTGAGAAAAACTGACAGATTCGGAAATCTGTGATTCAGTAACTCAGAATAGCCTAGCATTAATTGAGGACGAAGACGAAGATAAAGATGAAAGCCAAACAAATAACAAATCGCCGAGTGTTTCGTGAAATCAGAAATGCTCTACGAACTTTAAGAGTGCGTGTACAGCACAGATCTACAGAATTTCACAAACATTATGAATAAGAGGCTTTTATTAATAGTTTACTGAGAAAAGATACCAGGCAATCGTCTTTACATGATTTTTTCTAAGCATTTTATGCATGTTGAGATTTCCGAATATAATGTATTGCTGCTTGTTTAATTAAAAAGTTTAAAAAAATGCATTTTTTTCGGTTATTGTTATCATTCGGATAATGTTACAATTTTTATGTTGGCCCAAAGTGATTACAATCAGCGGCGGCCACTGTATAAATGATAGAAAACACTATAATTAAAACTATTTGGGTAACATAAAACAATATTATTCTTTAATATAATTACCGTATATAAATTTTAAGAGGTTTTTAAGTCCTAAATTGGAAACCCGCGTATAAGTAGAAGTAACAAAAATAAAAAAAGGTTTAATGATTTCATTAAAAATTAATTTATAGGTTTTTTGACTCGCGTATAAGTCGAAGTGACTATTTGGACTTGAAAATTTGACGTAAATTTCTCGACTTATACTGAGTATATAAAGAAAAAAACTTAGTGTCCATTTAAACAAAATATTCAGAATTAATTAACAAAAAAGCAAGTTTGCATATTTAAATAAAATAATATAAAACCTAGTTTAATGGGTACTATTTTTATAGAAATAAATTTAAATTACATAAACAAAAACTTTCAATAACATTGATATTATTAATTTCGGAATAACATATCAAAAAAGTCGTGAAGTAAATTTTATCCTTGCAAGGCTATAATTTTAATAGCTTCTAACTAAACTATGATTAAAACTGTAATAATTCATAAATTAATTAATTATTTTTTTAAATTTTTTTTTGGTAAAATTTAATAACATTTACAGATTAAAACCTTTTACATGTTACATCCCCAAAAATTAATTTCAATATTGACTATGATTTTGGGAAATTGTATTATTAACTATATATTTTTACGCTGACACTTTTCAATGATCAGATCAGTCGAATTATAATTTTTGAAATATATTCTAGGAAAAAACTCGTTTTATATATAATTATAAAAAATTTAATTTTCTCATCAAGGATAAATTTATATAAGTATTCTGTCAAATTTTTCCCAATTTCTATCAGTCTTTCATTGATATTTTAAGATTGAACATCAAAGATGTAGCTCAAGCCAAGTCTAATTAAACAAAGTTAAAGACACCAATAATAATACTGACGGTTATGTCAATATCCCTAAATGGTTTAAAGGAAACATTATCTATTATATAGACATTATTTTGATTAATCAAATTAACTGTTAATTCTGTAGAAGAAACATGACTTTTAAATTAGGCTGAATCCTAAGACAGTCATTCCACTGGTAAGTTTTAAGAGGCACATTTGATATAATTATTTGGATGGTTCTGTTTTAGTTCCAAGGATTTTTTGAAATTGATTTCATTGAGAAAATAACTTTTTGGGATCCCACCCGGTGATATTTTAATGTATTGTGTTGACTTTCCAATTTTAAATTCGTGAGTTTCTTTTGTTTTTAAAGATGGGACCAATAAGATGGAAAATTCAAGTGATTTTACAGTTCACAAATAATAGCCAACAACAATTACTTTATGAATGTGACACAATCCTTAGAAAAGTTTAACGATATTATAATTACATATATTTAAAGATAATTGAAAGATATGCTTTTCTTTGGAAAAGGGTATTAAATTGCGAAATATATGCATCTTACTAAAACTCTTTAGTCGGGTCCACAGGCAAAGTTAAATTTGAAGAAAAACTCAAAAATATATACGTTAAATAATAATATGCAACATAAATGCATTGGTAATGTTTTATTAAAAAATTAATTAAAATTTATTATTATTTAATAAATCGATATTTTAAAATTTAACTTAAACAGATTTTCCAATAATAATAATAAACTCCAATTTCTTATTAATTAAATTTTTTAANCATAATCACTCATTACATACATATATAGAGAATTATATATTTAAATTACTTTGAATTTATTACAATTTACATGTAATATTTATGAATAATAGTACATAATACAAATTATTTAAAGCCATTTTCATATTCAATATATTTATCAATTGCTCAAAAGTATAAAAATAAAAAAAGACCAAAAACGTTATGTTTAATACAAAGATTTCAGAAATATTTGGAGGTTTAGATCCCAATTTTTATTAATTTATATCAAATTAACCAGAATTTAACATTCGAATAGTTATAAGGCCAGAAATAGCCTAGTCGAATAATAAATACAGTGGCGCCGCTTATTATATTATCATTAATATTATCATTCGGCTAATGTTATCACTTTTACTAAGACCCGCCCGTATATTCCTTTTTATATTGAAAATTATCTGCTTATTGTTATCAGAATCTATTAAAAAATTTGCTTATTGTTATCACTTTTTGAATTAAAAATATCAATTAAATCTCAATTAAAATCTTTAAATAAAATGTTTATTAAAAAATCAAATCCTTGTCTGATGTTAAGCTTAATTCATTAAATGCAACCGCATTTACGTTTATTTTCTGTTTAATTTAAAGTGTTATAAAAATTTAAAACTTTTTTCAACAAACCAAAATGTCCGGGAAATAAGTTAGCCAAAAAACAAAAATTCTTGTTGCTCTTCATCTTTTAGCAATGTCGTGGAAAAGTGTCTCTGAAAACACAATAAAAAATTGCTTCATTAATGGCGGGTTCACAACAGAAGACTGTGTATCAGAGGAAATTGTTGAAAACTCAACTGATCTATATGATGAAGCTTTTAAGGAACGGATGTTAATTGATCAAAACATACCAATTTGAGAAAAACTGACAGATTCGGAAATCTGTGATTCAGTAACTCAGAATAGCCTAGCATTAATTGAGGACGAAGACGAAGATAAAGATGAAAGCCAAACAAATAACAAATCGCCGAGTGTTCGTGAAATCAGAAATGCTCTACGAACTTTAAGAGTGCGTGTACAGCACAGATCTACAGAATTTCACAAACATTATGAATAAGAGGCTTTTATTAATAGTTTACTGAGAAAAGATACCAGGCAATCGTCTTTACATGATTTTTTCTAAGCATTTTATGCATGTTGAGATTTCCGAATATAATGTATTGCTGCTTGTTTAATTAAAAAGTTTAAAAAAATGCATTTTTTTCGGTTATTGTTATCATTCGGATAATGTTACAATTTTTATGTTGGCCCAAAGTGATTACAATCAGCGGCGGCCACTGTATAAATGATAGAAAACACTATAATTAAAACTATTTGGGTAACATAAAACAATATTATTCTTTAATATAATTACCGTATATAAATTTTAAGAGGTTTTTAAGTCCTAAATTGGAAACCCGCGTATAAGTAGAAGTAACAAAAATAAAAAAAGGTTTAATGATTTCATTAAAAATTAATTTATAGGTTTTTTGACTCGCGTATAAGTCGAAGTGACTATTTGGACTTGAAAATTTGACGTAAATTTCTCGACTTATACTGAGTATATAAAGAAAAAAACTTAGTGTCCATTTAAACAAAATATTCAGAATTAATTAACAAAAAAGCAAGTTTGCATATTTAAATAAAATAATATAAAACCTAGTTTAATGGGTACTATTTTTATAGAAATAAATTTAAATTACATAAACAAAAACTTTCAATAACATTGATATTATTAATTTCGGAATAACATATCAAAAAAGTCGTGAAGTAAATTTTATCCTTGCAAGGCTATAATTTTAATAGCTTCTAACTAAACTATGATTAAAACTGTAATAATTCATAAATTAATTAATTATTTTTTTAAATTTTTTTTTGGTAAAATTTAATAACATTTACAGATTAAAACCTTTTACATGTTACATCCCCAAAAATTAATTTCAATATTGACTATGATTTTGGGAAATTGTATTATTAACTATATATTTTTACGCTGACACTTTTCAATGATCAGATCAGTCGAATTATAATTTTTGAAATATATTCTAGGAAAAAACTCGTTTTATATATAATTATAAAAAATTTAATTTTCTCATCAAGGATAAATTTATATAAGTATTCTGTCAAATTTTTCCCAATTTCTATCAGTCTTTCATTGATATTTTAAGATTGAACATCAAAGATGTAGCTCAAGCCAAGTCTAATTAAACAAAGTTAAAGACACCAATAATAATACTGACGGTTATGTCAATATCCCTAAATGGTTTAAAGGAAACATTATCTATTATATAGACATTATTTTGATTAATCAAATTAACTGTTAATTCTGTAGAAGAAACATGACTTTTAAATTAGGCTGAATCCTAAGACAGTCATTCCACTGGTAAGTTTTAAGAGGCACATTTGATATAATTATTTGGATGGTTCTGTTTTAGTTCCAAGGATTTTTTGAAATTGATTTCATTGAGAAAATAACTTTTTGGGATCCCACCCGGTGATATTTTAATGTATTGTGTTGACTTTCCAATTTTAAATTCGTGAGTTTCTTTTGTTTTTAAAGATGGGACCAATAAGATGGAAAATTCAAGTGATTTTACAGTTCACAAATAATAGCCAACAACAATTACTTTATGAATGTGACACAATCCTTAGAAAAGTTTAACGATATTATAATTACATATATTTAAAGATAATTGAAAGATATGCTTTTCTTTGGAAAAGGGTATTAAATTGCGAAATATATGCATCTTACTAAAACTCTTTAGTCGGGTCCACAGGCAAAGTTAAATTTGAAGAAAAACTCAAAAATATATACGTTAAATAATAATATGCAACATAAATGCATTGGTAATGTTTTATTAAAAAATTAATTAAAATTTATTATTATTTAATAAATCGATATTTTAAAATTTAACTTAAACAGATTTTCCAATAATAATAATAAACTCCAATTTCTTATTAATTAAATTTTTTAATCCAAAAGTAATGAAATAATGCTCTTCATCATCCTAAAAAAAGATATGAAAAATTTAAATTGATTACAATATTTGTCACTGGAAAGAAATATTTTATCGAAAAATCTTTTATTGATTTTATCGATATTTATCAATAGAAATGTCATGAATATCCGAATAAATCAATTTTGTTTTATTCAATCAATCTTTTTCACTGCGACAGATGGCAACAACTAAATTAATATTCATGCATCGACAATAAATCGATACTGAATGGCATATATAATAATAATAATAATAATAATAATAATAATAATAATAATAATAATAATAATAATAATAATAATAATAATAATAATAATAATAATAATAATAATAATAATAATAATAATAATAATAATAATAATAATAATAATATTAATAATAATAATAATAATAATAATAATAATAATAATAATAATAATAATAATAATAATAATAATAATAATAATAATAAGTATAAGTATAAAGTGATGATTTCATGGGAGCAGCATTAATTAAATTTTGAACAATTAAATGATAACTTAAGCCTTTTGCTGTAAATAATATAATTAATACAAAAGATTTTGACTATAAAATAGCCCTTGTCAATTGATGATTGAATATATTAAATATATTATTCGCATCAAGAGGCTTCAATTATCATTTAATTGTTTAAAATAATAATAATAATAAAATAATAATAATAATAATAATAATAATAATAATAATAATAATAATAATAATAATAATAATAATAATAATAATAATAATAATGATAATAATAATAATAAAATTAATAATAATAATAATAGTAATATTATTATTAATAATAAAAATATGCCTTACTAATTTTCTCCGATTGGGTCATCGTTGAACTGGTTTTGTTGGTTTTTGAAATTAGACCTTGAAACTCTTTTGAGAGATACAGCGGATGATAAAAATCTCCCACGAGAATTTTGATAACTTTCCCAACTTCTCGTAATTTGACTTTTTTGACCAACTTCAAATGAAAAATGAAAAATTATTTATTATTCAAATATCTCCTAACAAAGATGATAAGAAGAAGAAAATAGTAAATAATACTAAGCTCAGAACTAGGTGAAGAACCAAATTTAAAGAAAACATGGAGTCGAATAAAACGTTTATTTTTTGGATAGAAATTCTAACATATTTTAATTTTTCGAAAAAACATAATAATAAATAATATTGATAGTTATAAAATTAATAATATAATAGTAATAATAATAAAAATAATAATAATAATATAATAATATAATATAATATAATAATAATAATAATAATAATAATAATAATAATAATAATAATAATAATAATATTAATAATAATAATAATAATAATAATATAATAATATAATAATATAATAATAATAATAATAATAATAATAATAATAATAATAATAATAATAATAATAATATTAACAATAATAATAATAATAATAGTAATAATAATAATAATAATAATAATAATAATAATAATAATAATAATAATAATAATAATAATAATAATAATAATAATAATAATAATAATAATAATGATGATAATAAATGTTACAATAATAATAACAATAATTATAACAATATATAAATACATCAATAAAAAGAAAATATTTACTCTGTGAGTTTTGTGATTGTCCCACAGTCGGTGAAATATTTCTATTCTTGAATTCTAAATGAAATAAAATATTTAGAAAAAAATATATAGAAATTTGGCAAAATAGTAAACATAATAAACATAATTAGTTTCTATACATTTATTGAATTTTTTTCGCAAATGACATAGGGCGCCAAATAATTTTGGAGATTGTGGAAAGTAAATGTGAATTTATAGAATTATTTCCAACAAATTGAAAACGAGATTTAAAATTTAATTACAATAAGTGATTATTACACAATATAGAAATTTCCGTTCAGTTAAAAACAATTGAAAAAGACTGTGCCGACAATTCGTGTCAAATATATAAAAATGTTGATCTATAATGAATAAGTATAAAGAAATTGATAATTAAATCGAAAAATACAAAATATATAAAATAGATACATTGAATATGATAAAATGAATATTTGATAAATGAATAATATTCTGAATAAAATAAGAGGTAATATTGATGTTACAAAGCTTTAGCAAATAAACGGTAAGAAAATTAATATAAAAATTGCAAATCTTTGAATTAATGATAATGATTTACGTAGGAATGTATATTTCATCTTTGAAATATTTACTTTTAATTAACACAGTGGTTCTCGACCCATGTTCCGCGAAAAAAAGAAATTTTATCTTTAAATTTGCATTGAAGATACATATCATCAGAAACCTCAATTAATGTTTTATAAGATGATTCAATAAGGAAGCCGTTACACAGATTTATAAACATACAAATATAAAAGTGTTTTTATTGCTTGTTATTGTTGCGCGTGGTATTTTCTTTGCTTATAAGAAGGCATTGTTTACATTTACGACAGATTTATAGTAATTTGTGATTGGTCACTCATTGTGGGCAAGTATTTTTTTGTAAGTGTTCCGCGTAAACAAAATCATGTGAATGGTGTTCCGCGCTTTTATATTAATTGAGAACCACTGAATTAACATTTTGAAAAAAGATTTGTTATTTAAAATGTCTATTTGTTTAATTTGTTCTTATAGAACTGATTTATCTTTAACTATTGAAGAAGTCGGAAAGGTTTATACTATTATTCCATATATGATCTTCTAAGTTCAATTAATAGTGTAAATCCATTTAATTTGTACAAGTTCACCCAATCTCAACTGTCAAAATATATTTTAAGTATCAAATGAAAATTTCAGAAAGTCGTTTTTGTTTTAATAAATTGCAGAAAGCGAATGATTTGCTTTGTAGTATTAATTAATCCACTAACACGCAAATAATTTAAAAGTGTATTGTATTTTGGATTGTCACACTTTACATGCCTAGATTTGGTTTAGGTTTTTTAGCCATTTTATGAGGTCATTTTACTTATTCATTTTTATTTTATTTAACTTTTAACTAAATTTAATAATTATTTTTACAGTGCAATTTTATATTAACATGTATGCAATTTTATAGATTTAATAAAAAAAATAAAAAGTCGAAAAGCCAAAACTAAAACAAATTTTTACCCAAATAAACAGCTTTCTCTGCTCTGCCTTTTCAAGCCATCGTCTCATGTTTTTATATAAATTTTGACATTGCAAGGTATATTCATTTTTTGGCACCAGAATATTTGTTATTATTGAGAAGAATTCTTCAATTGTATTGAGCTCTGGCGAGTACTGTACCAAAACCTTGCATATAAATCAATTTCTTCTAAACACATCCTGAGCTTTAACAGATGTTCATGGTAATGTTAAGGGTTTCGTAATTATTTTTATTTATTAAATCTATAAAATTGCATAACCCTGTATTAACATTTTTTTAAATAATTTTATGGTTTTTCGGGGAAATATTTTTAGAAGAAATGATTTCACTTTTTTAATTATTAGTTAATAATAAAATTTTTTGAAAATTTATTTAAAATTAATAATTTGTATAATAATTTGTATACCTCTAAAAATTACTTTAAATAAGGTCGTTAAAATGGTAAACTTCATTCCCGTCTTTTTCGCTTTCTTTTAATTTACCTGTGATTTTTATCATACTAAAGTTTGTTGGTTTTCGAAAGGAAGTGCTTGCTTGATTTATTAGCTCGATTTATGAGCTTAAAAGCTGAAATAATTAAATAATTCAAGTCTCAAACAACAAATTTTGACTGTTTAAACAACGATAAATGGTGGCTAGAAGTTCATTTCTTGAGTGATTTGTTCGAAAAATTGAATTTATTAAATTTGAGCCTCCAAAGAAGCAAAAAGAATTTCATTACTGTGGCTAGAAAATTGAAATCTTTTCAGGAAAAACTACACCTTTGGATCACTAAATCCAAAAACGGACAAATCCACGTCTTTCCCAGTCCTAATGCATCCATGGCAAATTTACAATTTTATCTGATGTTATTTCCACTTTTGAGAGTCTATCAAAAATGTTTTCAACACAATTTTTCTGATCTTGATTACAAGAATAAGTTGTGGATTTTAAATCCTTTCTCATTGAAAATCTCATTGATTTGAAAAATGATTTGACACTTAAAATGAGATTTGGTGAATTGGAACTGTTTGCTTTTTGGATGTCTAATCATGATGAATATTATGAGCTGAGCTTGAACTGTTACTATTTGGATTTTCATATCTCTGCGACCCGGAATTCTCAGCACTTACAAACATCAAATCAAAGAAAACATGAAGGCTTTCAAATATTGATCAAGAACTAAGAGTAAGTCTGTCACATACACAGTCTTGCAGAACTGTCAAGCACAACCATCTCATTAATCAAAAATTGTTAAAATATTGGTTATAACTGTAATTTTTCATTATATGTATAAAAAGGTTTTTGAATAAAATGTTGAAATACTACGTTTTTGTAAAATTTAATTTTTGTTGTATACATTTATTTTTTCAATTTAGTTTGTCGGGTAAAAATGGTTGGACCACACTTATCCAAATCAAGTGAATAAATCTTTTAAATATTATTTTAATTTAAATATATTTTTATAAGAACTTTTTTTTCCAATTTCACCACTCATTATTTTTTCCATTGAAATTTATTAAAAAGAGAGCTTGAAGATTATAAATCAGTTGATACTCACGAATTTTCGGAACTGCCTTTTTCAAGTTAAATTGGAAAGAGCAGTTCAGAAAATTCGTGAATATCAAAAAATATCGATATATTACTGATTTACAATCTTCAAGCTCTCTTATTAATAAATTTAAATATATTTATTAATGAAGTAAAATTAATAATTTACTTTTTCAAAAATTGAAAATTCAATATAAAGACCATTTTTTCTTTTAATGTATAATTATTTTATAATTCATAGAAATGTTGATAATAGTTAAGAATCAGAAGAAATTAATTTTTTTCCATTTAAATATGTTGTTAAAACAGTTAATCTTTTAATTTTTACTTATATATTTTTAATTATATATTTTTACTAATTATTTCAATTAATTAATTAAAACAATAAATTAACTATAAAAAATTGTTTATTTGTATTATCTTTATATAACAATGGTTGTTGACGTCATTAATGATTTTAAAACAGATGAATCTTTATAAAATAAAATCAGGAAATACATGTCTATATTAAAAACGAATTTTGTCACAGAATAATAAATAATAAAATATTAAAAATATTATAAATTTATTATGATATTACATTTAAATTGAATTTATTATATTTATTGAAACCACTCATCATTTAATAAAGAATGAAAGGAAATTCTTTCGTTTGGGTTTTTTATAAAGCACTTTTTCATAAAATTCCTTGCTGCTTTCGTGGATCTTGTCATTCTTGGTAATTTATCATATGATTCCAAATCGCTTGTAAATGCGAAATTTTCTTCCAAACAAATATATAACAAACAACCTATATTAAATACTTGACTGGGTTTTATTAAAAATGGTTCGCTGAGAAATGATTCGGGACTCTTATAACCGAAAGTTCCATTATCTGATACATCAATGTCCATGATTCCTGATTCTGCATAGAACATGTCTTCAAAGTCAATAAGTTTAACTTCTAACGAATGTTTGTTGACCATAATATTTTCTGGTTTAATATCACACTGGTAAAGATTCATTTTGGATAAATTGTAAAGTAAGTTAATAAAATTCTTTAGAATTATTTTCAAAGACTTTTCGCTGTTATCTTCATCAGTAAAATAATACAAATCTATCCAAACTTTATCCAAGTATTCCATAACGACTACATTCCATTTACCATCAGTATTGAAATCTATCAACTTTGGAACAAAAGTTTCACTAGACAAAAGATTAAGGAAAAAGTATTCTCTTGGAACATATTTGTTTAAATTTTCATCCATGATAAATCTATTGCTTTTGTCGCAATTTTTAATAAATTTTAAAATCACCAATATATTGTTTTTATCAGAAGCAATCACCAACAGAGTATTGTCTTTATAACTCAGTTCCTTTAAAAGTTTATAATTTTCATATAACTTCGGATCAATTCCTTCCATTAATATAACTAATAAAATAATTTAATTTAAACAAATTTTCGTCTATTTTCGTTTATTTTTTAAAAAGTATAATTAAATTTCCTTATTTAAATTTTATTTATGACACAATAATATTATCTTTTTTTAATTTATGAAATTTGTCAATATTTATAAAATAAACTTTAAAAATAAAATTTTTAATATATAAAATTCATCGAATAATATTATTTGTAATTTTAAAATTATTTATTAATTTATATTTTAAATATTAAGAAAATAATTTATTTATAAATAATAATAAAAAAATCATAATAAATATTTTTTTAAATAACTGACAATTTTATTATTAAATTTTATTTCAATATTTTAAAACTATAATTAATGAATAATTAAATTTTTTAAATATAAATTTTTTTAAGATTTCATGGAATTTAATTTAATTTTAATTTAAATTAATTTCCTAAATGGTTTAACAATAAAATTTATTCTAAATTTATTGTATACTAAAGTTGTTTGTGAGTCATTGGAGAGAGTACTAATTTGACACATTACTAACGTTGTTCATTCAATGGGTATCGAACGATTTGAAACCGTTGTATTCTGAGTTACGTTACCTGTAATCCACCAATTATTTATATATTTATGTTTTTATTTTGATTTTATTGAATGGTCTATCGGACCTTTGAAAATAAATAATAAGGTTACTCACTAAGTTCTTTAATTGATCCGTATACAACTTCTCCAAAATATACACAGTAAGGAATTCCTCCAAACTGAAACCTTGCTCAAGAAATAATTTCACGAAGTCGTGTCTATCGCTCATTAGAGCGTTGAACATGTAATCATTTAAATCTCCTTTCTTAATAATAAAACAAAATTTTACAATGAACAGACACATTTATTTTAAAAAATAAAATAAAATAAGATTTATCCCTGGATTTATGAGATAAATAATCCAATCTTTTACAAAGTGCATTTTATGCATGATCTGATGCACGTATATTTTTTATTTTTTATTTTTACCATAAAACTGTTATAACGATTAAAGAAAATAGATACTCAACGCTTATGAAAGGGGATTTCTTGAAAGAGAATGTCATAAATAACATTTTTAGAAAAAAGTGTAAAATTCAGAAAGTTTGACTATTTTTTACTGTAATTTCCTTTATTTCCTTTATTATTAATATTCTAAAATAAGATGGAACAAATGTTGCATAAATCCTGGGATAATGACTTAAATTAAATTTATTTAAACCTTCCATTTTTTATTTTCTAAAAATATTTTCTCCTTTGCTATATCTGCTCGATTTAGTGTCAACGTAATTTCCAACTGTTCGAGATTCAACTGATTTTGAGTCAAATCGGATGCAGCTAAAAAGGATTTATGAAAAAGCAATATTAGTTGAATAAATTAAAACAATGAATTATTTTTCTTAAATTTTATCGGATTTCAATTAGGTAAAAGTAAACAAAAAATGATTTTTTTACTAGTTAATGTCAACAAAATTATTCAAGTTTTATTAGAGATATTTTTTGGTCGTTTTAGTTTCGGTTAGATATCTTAATTTTCAAAAATGTATTATTAAAAAAAAATTAAATAAAGTGTGAAATGAAAATGAAAGAATAATTTAATTATTATTTTAATAAAAGTAGAATTTGACAAACTAAATAAAATATTTACAATTTGAATTATAGTTTTTATCCTCTCTTTCAAAAACTAGAGCTCAAAGAATTATTATATTTCTACAAATAAAGCTTTCCAAATACAAAAATACAAAACTGTGAAATGATCATTTAAATTTTTTTTGCTTTTCTTTCTTTTTTTCATATTAAATTTTTATATTCTGCTTTCCATGTTTACTGTTTTCAAAAGTTAAACTAAAACAAAACTGTTTTGCTGGTCTATCCAAAGGTTTGCAAACGGGCGACTAAATCCGATTGTGACTGATCATGAAAACAGTTTTGAGCATAGAAAATGCTACTTAGCCTGGAAAGATCTTGAAAATCGTTTGAAAGAAGGAAGGACAATTGATAATAATCTTTAATTTAATTTATCTTTAATTTCTTTTATTTTAATTCAATGTTAAATGTTAAAGTCACTGGATCTTTTCAAATATATTATAATAGTAACCTTAATAGGAACTTTTCCCTAGCTACGGCTCTATATATATATATATATATATATATATATATATATATATATATATATATATATATATATATATATATATATATATATATATATATATATATATATATATATATATATATATATATATATAATATATATATATATATATATATATATATATATATATATATATATATATATATATATATATATATATATATATATATATATGTTTCGACCAGTCAGAGGGGGATTGCCTCTGACTGGCAGTCATTTGGCTTTTTTCTATCGCGTCTGTGTGCGCGGTCTGGTTGTTTGTAAATAGGTAATTTATTATAATTGTAAATTTTTATGGATTGATTTGGTAGTTTTAGGAATTTTGATTAAATTAGAATTGATTTGTTTTAAATTGGAAATTTTGGAGGTTTTTTTTAAATTGGTTTATGTCGTTGAAATTTTGTGAATTGGTTTAAAAATTGAATCATTTGAATTGGTAATGCGAGCGGGAAGTTTTGTGTATCATTTGGAATGTTGTGGTTGTCAAGAATGTAATCATGGAGGAGCTCATGGAATTATTTTTGTGGTTGATGTTACCGATCAAGATTCGTTTAACCATGTTAAAAATTGGCTTAATGAAATCGATAGATATGCGAAAGGAAAAATTCCCGATAAATTAATTGTATCGATTGTCACGGAACTTTCACAGTTGTTGCCATCATTTTTCATGATTATGCATGGGATCGAGTCTTCTAAATTCACAGATAAGTTCGTCAATAAAAACAACGATATTGTATTATGTATTCGTGAGGAAATAATATTGAATCAGGCTATGTCGGATCTTTCAAATCGATTTGTTTGCAAAACGGAAATCAGAAATTATTTAATTGAAGAATTATCCAACAGATTTTCTCAGTTGTCCGAATTAAAACATTTGGGTAAGTCGAAGTTTGAAATCGCGCTTGTGCTTCGACGGAAACTGCTACTGGATAAAATGGCATATGACGATAAAATGACTTGCGATATAATATGTTTGTCTATGTTTGTCTATGTCTATGTTTATATTGATCAATTCAATTCCCAATAGGCTGAGAGGCGACCATTAGGATGTTCAATGATGGCATTATCTGATGATATCGAACTGGACGAAATGGTATTATTCAAAACTGATCCACTGTCCTCTTTGGAGGAAAATAAAATTATCAACCATTCGTTTGATCTTATTCATATATATATATATATATATATATATATATATATATATATATATATATATATATATATATATATATATATATATATATATATATATATTTATTTTTTTGCTTCTTCATTATTTCATTGGTATTGTTTTACAGTTTAAAGGAAATATGAACTTTTTATGAACTTGATAAACTTGAAAAAGAGTGGGTTTCATAATTGAAATAAAAACACTGATTATCTGACTGATTATACCACTTTTCTCCTACTTCTCAAATATACATATTGTAGACACCATTTTTATTTAATAAAGTTGGCATACTTGAAATAAAATATAAAGACAAATATTACGAATAAAAAATAATGGATATTTATGCTCATAAGTTCTTGTAAACTTGAAAACAATGTTTCTTGTAATTTATTATATGAGTCGAAAATATTAAGTGAATTTTAACAAAATTACCGCTGTTCAAGAGAGAAGAAATAATATATCCGTCTAGATCCCAATCTTCTTCCATATCAAATACTGATACCAAGTAACCTAAATCAGTTACAATTTGTTTTAATTGTAAGCTCTCTTTTTTAAAATCTTTGATTTCTGGATTTATTTTGAAAAGACACTCTCTGATAATGCTTTCCAATCTAAATTTGATAATTTTAAAGCAATTTAAAGTAATAATATTTTTGAATACTTATTTTAAATTTTATAATAACTAATCAATTGTGTTATTATTTATAAAAACAAAATTCAAATAAATAAGCAAGACATTGATAATAGTTATTATTATTATTATTATTATTATTATTATTATTATTATTATTATTATTATTATTATTATTATTATTATTATTATTATTATTATTATTATTATTATTATTATTATTATTATTATTATTATTGTTATTATTATTATTATTATTGTTATTATTATTATTATTATTATTATTATTATTATTATTATTATTATTATTATTATTATTATTATTATTATTATTATTATTATTATTATTATTATTATTATTATTATTATTATTTTTAATATCAAGTCTTGTCAGAAAAGAAAGTTTAAACCAAACATTTAAAAGTCTTGTAAAATCTTATTTATATATGTAACAATTTCCATTGTTAATAAAGTTACATTTTATCAAAAATAAACAAAATTTCTGTGGTAAATATTTAAGTGTACCTTGTTATAATTTTTTCCTAAAATTTCCTAAAATACATTTTTATATTTAATATTATATAGAAAATAAAAGTGGTGGAAAACTTCCTGAACATTTTGTATATTCTCAATTTTACATCTACTTAATTTGCTTGATATTAGAGTTTATATATGTCATAAAGTATGGCATAATTTCCTATTTATATTGGGCCCTAGCAAAATATCATATACCATATCGTATAAATTACAGTACAGATGAAAATATTAAACTTCAAATATACAATTTATTGACAAAATGTTTTGATATGTTCTCAGCTTTAACATTTTATTAACTTTTATTATAGGCATTTGTATTTTCTATAGTTTATTACTTTTCAGTTTTGAATATTAAATTTAATTAAAATAACTTAATAAATCTAGTAATTTGCATGGAATCCTTTCGAAAGTCTTCCATAATTTCATTGAAAAATTTTAAAACTCGAATCCTAAAAATAATTTTAATATTTATTTAGTTTTTTAAAATTTTCAAAATATTGTCAAATTGAAAATATTTAGAATTAAACAAAAATCTGAAAGTTAGAGAAAATTAAAAATTTTAACATTTTAATTTCAATATTATCCGAAAATCAAATGATGCATAATTATTCAATTTAATCGAGTAATTAAAGCTGAATTTAAATAAATTTCTTTTTGATTTGAATTTCTGCTGAATAGAGATGGTGACAGTAAAAATTGATTTTTTCCAATTTTAAAAAAAGTGATTTAAAAATTTATTGTTTATTAGTTTCATAAATGTTAAAAATACAATTAAAATTTTATTCAAATTGATTTTAATTAATTTTTAATTAATATTTAATTAATTTTGAAAAATATGTACTAATAGCTTTTTAATAATAATAATAAAGAAAGTTATAATAATATGTTGAGAATTTATAAATTTTGTTTTAATATAATGAAAGAAAATTTTTAATTTCAATGTTAAAAAGAAAAATTTTAAGTAATATCCTAAGAAGTGTTATTTTTCAAATAGTTTAAAAGAAATGAGTACCTCGCCTCCAATGGAACGATCTCAAACTCTTCGGAGCCTTCGTCCAAATCAAATTTCTGAAAAGCATCTATTGCTAAAGCCAAAACATCAGCCGCTCCACTTGATCCCTAAATCACCTATAAACTATGTAAAAGGAAACTTAATCTACCTGACAAACTACGACTGGACATTTATTTTCTATTATTGAATTGAAAACTTGTCTAAGAGTTAGAATGTCTCCACCAACCACTAATCCACAAATCGGCACTCTCGTTTCATTTGCCGTTTCATAGTTAGAAGTTTGAGATTTCCAAAACGAAATCGAATGTTCAAATCTTGATCTGAACTGTACATCGGGTTCCGATAATTCTTTCGATGATGCCGGACAATCATACAAAAAGAAATACGAATGATTCGTGTCAAGTGATTTTTCTTTATTTCTATCCTTTAGCATTTCATCATCATTGGTTTCAGATTCTTCCTCCGACTGATAAATTGCTGGATAAGTCCCCTATTTAATATAAAATAAATTTGATTATTAAAAGTTTATTATAATTTCTATTTGAAATATTTTAATTTTTAAGTGTAAAGAATTTTGGAAAACAAATTTCAATTGGGTTGACTTTGTTTACATAGGAAATCCCTTATGAATTTGAGAAAGAAAATAATGAAAAATCATCTGTCAAATTGTCAATTTTTGTAAAAAATATAATTACTAAACTTTATTTATTATTTTATGATTATTAATATTGTTTTTCAATATTGTTTCTAAACTTTTTCTCAAATATATCAATTTTTAAAAGACTTAAAAAACCACGAGGTAAGTTTGACAGTCTTTCAATGGATAAAGTTGATGGATATTAAAAGTATACGACGTGTATAGAAATAAAAAGGTGTGATATCTTAGTCCTTAGGACAAGTGTTAATATCCATCCAAGTAAGATCATAAACTTTTTAATTGTTATTTTTAAAAATTTTTAAAGATTTTTTAAATATTTTAAACGCTGAAAAATTTTTTTAAATTAATTTTAACACAATAATCACAAAATTGGTATTTTGAAAACTTTTCTTGACCGGATATTTTGTCTCCCCTTGAATTGTATCGCCTGGATAAGCCGCTTTTCGTTTGTCTCCATTAATTGCGCAATTGTTTGATACCCGGTTAAATGTTTGAACAAAAAAATTAAACATTTTTGCCATAAAATAAAAATAAAATAAATAATAAAAACTTTAAATTAGTAAAATAAGATTCTTTACCAAAAAGATGTCGAAAATCCAATTAATAGTAATTTAATCGAAAATTTTCTGAAAATCAAAGCAATTATTTTCTGCAAATTTTCTATGAGAAATTAAATATAAATTTGGAATTGAATCGGAATCATTAGCCGTTACAAAGTCTATATCCAATTTTAATTGTAAAATTTAATTGATCTGATTAAAAAAATTTTTAAGAGTTTTTAGAAAAAATTATTTAAGTATAAAATGCATGATAGGGTCATCTTTTTGAGATCAGTGACTTTTTTTATTGAAGCCATGAATATATTCACTTTTTTTTCAATAAAGCATTCAAGATTCCAAAAGTTCTTATAAAAAATGTTTTGTCTTTATTAAATTCTATCAAAATTTTCAACAAAATAATTGGTATACATTTAAACATATATTGAGACGTCTTTTATTATCAATATTTATTTACTTGGTAAAGAGAATTTTCTAAAACGTCATTTTTTGCCACTCCATTCCAAGGTGCGACTCCTATAGCTACCATTTTATTCCCTCCATATGCATCAGTATAGTCTCGAACAGCTTCACCTGCAAGTTTCATTATTCCCATATTTAAACCTTCCGTTATAATCCAACATCCTAGAGACAGAAATAAGGAATAAGGATAAATAATAATAATAATAATAATAATAATAATAATAATAATAATAATAATAATAATAATAATAATAATAATAATAATAATAATAATAATAATAATAATAATAATAATAATAATAATAATAATAATAATAATAATAATAATAATAATAATAATAATAATAATAATAATAATAATAATAATAATAATAATAATAATAATAATAATAATAATAATAATAATAATAATAATAATAATAATAATAATAATAATAATAATAATAATAATAGTAACAATAATAATAATGCGAACATTACGATTAAAAATAAAAATTATTTACCAGCACTTTCGGCTGCTTTCCAGAGGCCTTTTTTAATAATCATTTTTAGTTTTCTTTTCTTTTCGAAATCTCCACCAAAAATGCTGATAACGAGGGTCGGATGATTGAGTTCCCATTTTATTTGTAAAATGGTTTGTATATTTACTTCCGGAGTGGAGTTAAGCAGTCGAACAAACTTAAAAAAGGATTAATTATATATCAAGAATTATGTCAAATTTGATCTATTAAAAGAAATTATTATAATTTGTCAAAAAGAGGGCACTCAAAGGTTTTTCAATATGGAAATTGATATTAAATAACACAAATGTCATAGATTGAAAGGTCAACTAAGGGTTAAGTCACTAACTTTTCATTGTAAATCAAATTTTATATAAACTTTTTAATTTTCATTTCAAATTTCATTACTTATAAACACAAATTTATTAACCCTACACTGCATATTGTATCACTGGTGATACACAATTATCTTATTAGAATAAAAACTGTCTCGATCTTGTTCTCGGTAAATGTTCTCTCATATTACATTGTATTGGCTATATTTGCAATATAATACAAAAAACCGTAATGTAATTCTCAATAGTTTTGTATTACCAAATCAATTTTTAAAACGTCTTACAGTTTAAGTGAAAGTGTACAAAGTACTTAGACAAAAAAGTCATGCAGTGTAGGGTTAATTTTTTTATATTCATCTTTTACTCATTTTGATTCATTTAAACAATAATACATAAATTTACAAAAACCATTTTATTATTTCAATTCCAAATTCATAAAAAAGCCTAAGATAAACATTAAATAAACAAAATTTGGACAAAAACATTAATTAACTTCAGAATGTAAAAAAAAATCCAAAGAGAATTTGCATTTTTGTCATCAAATGAAACAATTGAAACAAAATTTACTTTTGCACTTTGGTTGAGTCCAGTAAATTCAATTTCCCCAAATGCATTTGTAGGTAACGTATAATTTTTACGGATTTTTTCTGGATCAAAATTTGTAGACAAATGGCCTTTACTTTCTTCAAGAATTTGTGCAATTCCTTCAAATTCACTATGATTAGCTCCTCCGAGACCACGATAACTACTTTTCTTGGAGGAATTCATGGAGATCATCTTTAAGTTACTGTTTTGGGCAAAGACGTCGTGAAACTTGATGTTATGGGAACAATTGACACAATTTAGACTAAGTTTTAACATATAATAGTAATAATAATAATAATAATAATAATAATAATAATAATAATAATAATAATAATAATAATAATAATAATGATAATGATAATGATAATAATAATAATAATAATAATAATAATTTTTATTATTATTATTATTATATTTATTATTATTATTATTATTATTATTATTATTATTATTATTGTTATTACTATTATACGGAATCGATTTAAATCTTACTTATTTACGAATTCTGGAAATCCACAAACAAAAATTTGTATATTTAACGGAAACCAATAAATATCTTTATTCTGAAATTATAAGTAATCAATTAAACAAATATTTTTCAAATTGATAGCATTAAAACAAAAGGTAATACCAGATAGATCTTAGAATATATTTGAATAAAGGGAAATTTCTATACCATTAATTGTTTATATTTTTGATCAATGAAAATTTCTTATTTTTTGATCCAATTAAAACAAAATTTTATTTTATTATTTGTTACAATTTAACTTGCTCACGCAATAACAAATGAGAATCAATGTAAATTTATCTCAATCATCAAATTTTGTTTAATATTTACAGTGAGAATTTCACACTGCTCAATTAAAATGAAAATATTGTCTATTGTTGACATAAATATATTTTAATTGAGTTGAAATAATAAAGGATAAGTTTTGATAACCCGCCGCTGAATATGGGACGAATGAAAATTTAATACCGTTTTATTTATCCAACGAGATCAAAAATAATTATAGTAGTTATTATTAGTATAAAGTGATGATTTCTTGGTAGCAGCTTTTATTATTTAAAACAATAAAGTGATAATTTAAGCGTTTTGCTGCGAATAATAAAAAAAATATTTAATAAAAATATTTTCGACCATAAGATAGTCCTTAAATACATTATTCGCAGCAAAAGGCTTAAATTATCACTTTATTCTTTTAATTAGTTATTATTATTTGATGGTAATAGATAACCATAAAACGTTGGCACAGTCTTCATCGAGTGTTAATCAACCAATCAAATTACAATAAAATAAAATTTATAAAATATAAATTAATTAATAAATATGCAAAATTGTTTTATTATTTGACATGCTGACAAATTGTGGTTATTTTCAATAATCTAGTAGCAAAATGTTTTGTTTTAAAACTACTTAAGTATTTCTTTATGATTTTAGTTAATTAACTTATTTTGCTGGATTATTTTAGTTAGGCTTAAATCAAGCTTTTACATTTCACTTAAATATTATTCAAATTAACAATGAACAAATAACAAAACGAATTTTTAATGTGCTTAAAATATGTATTTGTCAAGCCTAATGAAAATGTTAAGGATACCCCTTTAATACAAAACATAATTAAAAGTAAAATATCTTAACATCACATAATTCCCGAGTTCTTTAATTCATAATGAATTTAAATCTTTTATCTATCAAACATTTATATTTGAAATTAACATTAAAATTTACCAAATACAATGAAATTAAGTAGAAAAAATAATTTTTATGTAATTGCTAAATTTATTTCTGAAAGTGTAAGTATTGTATTTATTATCATTTTTTTTTCATTCTGACAAAAGATTAAAAATTAATTCTGTGAAACACAAATTTTCGGATTTGCTTTTATCATGTGTCGCAATTTGAGGGATTGTCAACAAAAGGTTATCATGATTAGTAATAATGTACAATTTTACAAATTTCAATTAAATTAAATTCAATTTGATAGTTTTAGTTATTTACTTCATCGAAGTTTCTAAGGAAAAAGGCAATTTCTTCTTTTCTCGCCGCTCGTGCTCTTTCATACGCATTTTTTCCAGCCTAAATGAATAATCGTATAAAAATTAGACATGATCAAAAATATAACTATTTCCATCTTACACAATCAATTGATCTAGGGTTGGCATCCTTCTGTAATAACAAAAGAACTTCTGTTAAGTTCTGTTCAGATGCTGAGTGGATGGGGGTTATTCCGTACTGCAAAAGTGTTGGAATTAAAAACTGACATAAGATCATCTTGATATGAGTATGTCAATTTGCATAGAAAAGTCATTGGAAAAGATTGTAAATAAATTTTGTTATCCATATGTACCTTTTGATTTTTTATTATCTGGTAACCGACTTTTCAAAGCTAAAATTAGATCTTTAAATGGTAAAAATAAAAATTGGAGTGCCTGTCTAAGCCGAAAGATCTCTCAAAAACTTCAAAAAATTATCAAAGATTTAAATATTTGTTATATTTAAACGATCTTTTATCCTCCTCAACATTTATTGAACATTTTATCTTCATTTCAGACTCAGGATTAATAATTTTTTTTTATTTATCAATTTTCTACACAATCTTCATCTAGTGACATTATTACTTTATTATTTTTATCAAATTTATTTATTGCTTTTTGATTTATGGTTTGAAGGAAAATCAAAAAGAAATTTAAAATAGTGAAGATAAATGAAAGGGATTTGATGGTTAAAAAGGACAATGTCGAGATGAAAATTATTCTACAGTGTATGAAAAGATAAAAAGGAATACAAAATGGCTTTTGCTCCTGTGCTTCTGAATTAATATTACTCTTGGGGCCGAAGTAAAATTATTGAAAAATTTGATTTAAATAGTCTATTGTTTATGTTTAAAACGGTTTAGGCTAAGGCAGTTCATGTCAAACATTTGTCCAACGCTCAGTCAGTAGAAGTTTCTGGTGTCAGACATACATGAGTGACGTAATGCTATTAGGAGGTTGTTTGAAGGCTATTTAAGTTAAAATTCATTAAAATAAAAAGATTAAAATTATATGTAAATAATTCAAAGATAGTTAAACATACTTTGTCAGGTTGGTTGACGGATAAATCAGTTTCTAGGAGAATACTCACTACAAGTGGATTTGACTGCTTGCAAGCGAGATGTAGAGCAGTTTTCTCACACTTCATAATTACAAAAATTTATTTTATTATATATTTTAGTAATTTGAAATCATTATTCTCATTAATATTATTATTATTAATATTATTATTATTAATATTATTATTATTGTTATTATTATTATTATTATTATATTATTATTATTATTATTATTATTATTATTATTATTATTATTATTATTATTATTATTATTATTATTATTATCGTTCTTTTAGAAAATATTTCTATTAAACCTCTGTTTGAAGTTTATAGTTCGCATTGTGAACTAGTAATAAATCCACTATATAATGCCATCCGTGATAAGCCGCTAAATGTAAACCCGTTGCATTTTTCACAGTTTTACCATTCTGTAACAACATTAATTTTCTCCAGTAAAATGATTTCCTTACGATTTCAAAGTCCATTGTTAGATCTATACTCGACAAATCCTTCATCATTGAAAGAACTCGACCTACATCTCCTGTTCGGCAACTGTCGAACCATTCCTGATTATTTTCAATGACCTTTTCTTCCATTGACTGAAATGTAACAATGTCTAACTTTGAGATGAAATTATATATTATTTTACTCCCATTTTTGATTGGACTTCGACTTCATTGGATATTGCCTTTCTGAACCATTGTTTGACTGCGTCCATTTTGGTTTCAGATAATTAAAACAAATTAATCTAAGTCGTCATGTAAAGTTGATTAAAATAAATTTATACATATTTGTTTTGAAGCAACAAATCGTCTATTTTCTCACTGATAACTGTATAAATGCGACATTTATTGATAGAATTAACAGAAAATGAGCAAACTTGCTGATGAAAGTAACAAGTCTGACACGCTAAATTGTTTGTTTTCCTTTGATGTCACCAACAATTGGTATCGGATTCGCAAATATAATTATCAAATTTTGTTTCAAATAATGAGTCTACTATAAAACATTTTAATTCATAAAGGAGTACGTTTTCATAAAGGAAATATTTGGATTTATAGTATTTTTGGTATAAACGTTTTGTACGTTCCTTCCTTCCACCCATGTAAAATATTTATATTCTCTGGGTGCCTTCAACGTGTTTATTTGATAGAGACAACTTAAAGGGAAATATCGGAAACTTTTCATCTACGACCAGTGTTTTTGCTGTGGACGTTCTTTAATAAATGTAATAAAAGTATTTCCTGTTACGTTTAATTTAGTAATTACTTTAATTTATTTTAAGAACCCTTTCAAATTTCATCACTGATTTCTTTTCAATTGACATTTTATTTATTAAAAATCTTGACTATGAATCAATAAATATATCGATATTTTTTTGATATTCACAAATTTTCGGCATTGTCTTTTTCGAGTGAATTTAATTTAGTTTGTATGGTTAAGTTAATCTGACCAAGTAAAAGTGATTAAAAAGAGAAGTTTTTAAGTAGCGATGACGTTTTTTGTTGGGGAGTGATATGGTATTCTGTATATATGTTTGAATCTAAATTTTTGTTAAAACGAACGGAACAACTGGCATTCGATGAGAGGAGAGAACCAACCAAGTCAGTATGGATGATTTTGAAGCAATTAACCGTGAGGAATCTGATTAAAGTAGGTTTTACATGCTGGATAAATTTATGTTATTGACATTGAATGATATTCTTGACATCATTATTTACCATATTTGGAAACTTTAATAAGTAAACTCACATACAATAATAATAAATAATAATAAAACAATAATTACAACGACAGAATATCAATTGATAAAACAAAATGTGAAAAAAATATTATCTTAGATAACCATATATTTATACTAAATATATATAAATTGCCTAAGAATTACTGAATGGAGCTTGATAATAACCGTAATTTTTCAAAAGAATTTGTGAAATTTTACTCTTAATAACCATCTATTTCTAAGGAAATTGTCTACAAATTTCTACAAATGTTAATCACGTATTTTTACCTAAATTAAGTAAGAATTTGGTAAATGATATCAAAATAGCCAAGATATTTTTACTATGAAGTTGGTAAGTGTTACTAGAAATGATCGTGTATTTCTAACTAATATACTTAATGGACTAAAAGATATACTAAATGATACATCCAATTAATCATCTATTTATAACAAATACACCTAATGAATTATATTCTTTGATTAAACGACAAAATATATAAGGATAGGAAGATAGAAAAAAAAACAATACCAACCAATTTTTTACAATCTTTTACAAAGGTAGTTGCAACCTTTTTGGCAAATCAACCAATGAATAATAATAATAAAAATCGCCATTCGTACATCTTTTTCACTATATATTTCGATAGCATCACTATCATCATCAGGTTACCTACATTCACGACGGATGAATAACTATACTATATTATATAAACAAATTATAAAATCTATAAAATTTAAATTATAAATAAAAATTTTAAACAATTAATTTTTTTTTTAAAAATAATTTTCAATAATCAATAATATTTAAACTTTTAAAATTATTTTAAAAATATTATTTTAATTATTTTTTTAATTATTTAATATAACTATTATTCAATATACATCAACATATAAAAATTTAATTAAAAACATTCAACACACACGTATTTACTGCATTCTGCATATTGATTTTAAGATTAAAATGTTTGTTAGTAAATCTCAAAGGCCGGTTGGATTGTGTTCGGATCTCGTTTATCAATTCACATGTAATGGGTGTAATGCCACATACATTGGAGAGACTTCCCGTCATCTATGTACTCGAGTTCAAAAACACTGTCGACCGAAGGAAGTGTCCAATATTAAGGATCACAATAAGTCTGTTTGAGAGAATTAGGAATGTCTGATTTTATTGTTTTGAGCGCGTGATATGTGAAGCATTATTAATTTTTAATCCTAAAATCAATGTGCAGAATGCAGTGAATACGTGCGTGTTGAATGCTTTTAATTAAATTTTTGTATGTTGATATTATTGATTATTAAAAATTATTTTTAAAAAAAAAGTAATTGTTTAAAATTTGTATTTATAATTTAAAATTTATAGATTTTATAATTTGTTTATATATTATCAATGTAGTATAGTTATTCATCCGTCGTGAATGTAGGTAACCTGATGATGCTATCGAAATATATAGTGAAACAGATGTACGAATGTCGATTTTTTATTAATAAAATCTTTTAAGTATAATAATAATAATAATAATAATAATAATAATAATAATAATAATAATAATAATAATAATAATAATAATAATAATAATAATAATAATAATAATAATAATAATTATTATTATCTTAACAACAAACAAAGCTTCGCTGATAATCTCTTTAATTTTTATAGAGAAATTGTAATTTAAATTTAATTTGAATTGTCTAAATTGGCAATTAAAATATTGAATCATTATATAATTGGAAACTCAACGCCTTTATTATTAAGCTGTAAGTCATGAATGATTTCCAAAAAAATAAAACAAATTGATAAAATTCTCAATGAATATAATTTAAATAAATAAATTAATTAAAAATTAAATGTGTTAACTAGTGTATACGCCAGTGGGCAACCAATCACAAGTTATACTATTTAAATTGTAATTTTATTTTCTTAGAATTTTATATTATTTTATCGCTCTATTCTGATTAGGTTCTGTAAATTCTTAATAATATTTTAGTAATTAACGGAATTGAAATTTAATAATTGAATATAATAATTAAAATTCTGGATATTTAAGTAGTTAACATATTTCTTTAAATAACATTTAAATTTTTAAATAATAATAAAAGTTTACAACTTTTTATTTCTTTTGTTAGTCATTATTATCATTATTTGTCCGGGTTAATCAACATGTACAGCAGAGTTTTCAGATATTATTGGAAACAAAATATCGAAGGATCAATATGAGATGGAAAGAAATTCAAAAAATATAATTACTGCCTTTTTCATCTTTCATATCTCTATGTCTTTCTGTTCTTTGAAAATTGCATAACTCGAACTCACATTTTAATTTTCCAAATCAACTCTTCAAGATAAATGAATTTCATTTGTAATTCCATACAAAATACTGTTTTTTAAATAATTCACTTACTTTTACTATTTGATTGTTGAATCCAACTCATGAATTTATTTGAAAACGACCATATTTGACTTTCTATATATGTTGTCATGACTTTACTTGGCAAACTAGTCTTTCCTAAAAAAAAAGTCTGATCTAGCTGCTAAAATATAACCCCAACTTAAAAAAATACCAATATTTGAAAGCAGCAATAAATATTAATTATTAATTAGGTGTATTTTAATTAAATGATGTTCGAACATAAAATTTTCTCTTTTAAAATAATTCCAAAATTAAAAAATATTTACTTAAATTGACTTAATTATATAATTTATTATTTACATTTTAAAAATAAATTTAAAGCATTTTTAAAAATTTTAAATCTCTGAGAAATATATCTAATTCAACAAAAATTCAGGTTGGAATTTAATTGATTTCTTTTTTAGTGTTAATTATTGGATATTTATCTATAATAAGAATTTCCTCTTTAAATTGAAGATTTTTGATTGTTATCACAGGGTAAAATGACATTGATTGATTGACATTGTACCTGTATATCGATAATTTTCACAGTAATATCATATTAATTTTTTATGTATTTTTGTTATATATTTTTAATCTGGAACATGTACAAAAGTTCTTTAAGAAAGGAAAACCACTTGTTGATGAAGAATTAATAAAAGATTGCATTGTTATTGCTTTGAATGAGTACGTCCAGACAAAGTGAAATTAGTAAAGGAAACATGTCTATCACATCAGATAATTGGCAGAAGAATTGATGACTTGGGTGATAATATTGAAGGCACACTGAAGGACAAATTTTCTGCATGCGTTCTATACAATTTAGCGTTGGATGAAAGTAATGACCAAAGTGATACTACCCAGTTAGTTATTTTCATTAGAGGAATTGATATAAATTTCAATATTATTGAAGAAATGTTGGACTTGTGTCACATGAAAGGCACAACAACAGGCAAGGACATATATGAGTTGGTTAATTTGTCATTAGATAAATTCAATATTGATAGTAAAAACGTTTATTCAATTTCAACTGATGATGCTCCTGTCCTGATTGGTAAACACAATGGTTTCATTGCTTTATTCAAAGAGACTGTTGATCATGAGATTCTCAGTTACCATTGCTTGATACATCAACAACAATTATGTGCTCAAAAGTTAAATATGAAACATTTGATGACTGATCTTGTCAAGGCTGTTAATTTCATCAGATCACGGGGTTTAAATCATCGCGAATTTAAAGCATTCTTGGACGAAGTTAGCAATAAATATGAAGACGTAGTATATTTCTCAAAAGTGAGATGGCTCCGTAAAGCAGCAACCTTAAAAAGATTTCAGTTATTTTTGCCTGAAATAAAAATTTTCTTGGAAGAAAAGAAGGAAATGTGGATTTTTAGAAAATGAAGAATGGTTGAATGATTTATCAATCTTTGTAAACATCACCGAAGTATTAGCTGAACTTAATTTGCATTTACACGGAAAGGCCCAGTTGTGTTCCTCAATGTTTGAGCGGATAACTAGTTTCACAATGAAATTGGAACATTTTATAGCACAGCTTAAAAGTTGGTAAAATTGTACACTTTCGTAGTTTATCTGAAAGAGAGAAAAGGTTTTCTGTAAACTATGAAAAATATACTAAATTATGTGAAGATTTGCTTGAAGAGTTTACAATTAGATTTTCTGACTTTGGAAAGATTGAAAAGGAGTTAAAACTGTTTAATGATCCATTTTCATTTGAATATGATAAATCGCCAGTGAAGTACCAACGTGAACTAATTGAGCTGCAAAGTCAGGAAGGTTTAAAAACTTTCCATAGAGAGAACACACTTCCTTTATTTTATAAAAAATGGTATTCTCTCAAAAATGAATTCAATCAAATTCTGAATTTATCCAGAAAAGTTTTATGCATGTGGGTAAATACATACTCTTGCGAGCAGTTTTTTTCATGCATGAAAAACATTAAAACTGCAGATAGAAATAGGTTGACTGACAGACATTTAGTAAAAATTCTTAGAATTAAGAATGCATCCTTCGAGGCAAATATTGAAAACATTATCGCTGGAAGACAAAGTCAAAAGTTTCATTGAATAAATATTGGTTAATTAAATTAATTTTTTTATGTATGGCGATTATTTTTATGTATAAAGATTACAATATTTCGAATGTTGTAAATAAACTGAATTCACATGATTTGATTTTATATTGTAATTTTTCCATTAAATTTAAGGGGATAGTACCAAAAAAAATCTACGTTTCAAAAAATTCACACTCCCGCAAGCGAACTATGAGCTTTACGTCCATGAAAAAAAACTGCAACATTCAAAAGAAATCTCCTCTACCCCCAAAAATCTCAAAACATTTGAGACCATTCCCTGGGCTTAAGATAGTCTGGTAGTTTTGCGGCCCAGTTAAATATTTAAGTTTGCAATACGGCCCATTAAATTAAAAGGTTGGACATACCTGGTCTAAACAATAAGAAACTAAGAATAACAGAAGCTTTGAAAATATATTTATCAACTGATATAATACAGTTTAGGAGATTTGAATCATTGCAATCTGAAGTAAGAGCTTCGTTTTGTGTTCATTTTATTTCCATTAGGTGAACTTTGAACACTGATGAGACAGAAATATATGAAAAACAAAGATATTGATGTTGGTGCAATTATACATTGGATAATGAGTTGAAGCGGTA
The DNA here is from genome assembly GCA_959609185.1 of Schmidtea polychroa. Taxonomy (NCBI): domain Eukaryota; kingdom Metazoa; phylum Platyhelminthes; order Tricladida; family Dugesiidae; genus Schmidtea; species Schmidtea polychroa. The sequence continues at coordinate 39,553 of CAUHTR010003113.1, forward strand.
TGATGTTCCACAAATTGTTACGATTCCAGATTTTTGAATACATTTTTAATTTTCATTTGATCATATGAAAAAACGAGTTGGCTAGTATATAATAATATTTAAACAACGTAATTTTTGGTTATTACACCAATATTGCACTTGCAATTTGAATTTAAATAATTAAAAAAACTTAATAAAATTAAATAAAATTAAATATGTATGTTTTTTTAATATTCGAAATACTTGAATATTAAAATTAATTTTATAAAATATATATATAATTTGTCTGTCCCTCACTTACAAGTTCTCAGCGGATTCTTTTATTGTCTTCCGATTTATATTCTCTTTATTATTACTATTATTACTATATGAACTTTATTTTTCATTTGAAAAAGGTTGTGCCGAAAATTTGTGAATACAAAAAAAATCTCTACTGATTCATAGTCAATTTTTTAATAAATACAAAGTTATTATTAATACAATATTGTGATGGTTTTCATTTACTGGAGGATTTAATCCGATAGTTTGTGGATCTGTCGAATTTATAACGTATTCTTTATCCAGTTTTAATTTCGCTTATCTTTTCTTAATTTCATCTTATTATGAAAGAATGCATTTTTGCATTATTTAGTCTCTAAAAGTGTGAAAATATCAATTTGTTTTGTGGTAAGTAATACGAGATTGAAAATGCATACTTAATTTCTGCAGCATTTGTATGGGAAACATGTAGTTCCCTAAACGCTCCAAATTTCTGTATCTAATTATTCAGATAAACTTTATTTGCCTTCTTTAAACAATATGATTTATTCTCTGTAATACTCATATAGCTAAAATATATTTCTCCCCTTTTAGTATTTCGTTTAATGGTCCGCCATTTTTGGTTTTTAATATTTTTAATTTTTTAATTTTCTTGAACTTTATTGTTAAAAATTTGTTTCACACATTGAGACTGTCATTTATACTTTAATTACTAAATCTTTTATGTAAAATTGAATTGAATGAGTTTCAGCTCTTTTCCTACTCTTGCTTGTCATAAAAATAAATGAGTTTACCTTATCATTTCTCATCTTGTTCTTTAAGAATAAATTTATAATTTTCCTCTTCATCTATTATATTTTTTATTTATTATATTTTTTTATAATCTCCATGCATTTATCTCTGTAATTTTCAGTCAAAATGTTAACAATCTCATTCGGTCTGATTTATGGTTTTCATTAATTTTCTTGTGTTATATGATAAACTTGAAGAAAAGTAAAAATATATCAGATGCAAAAATTATAAAACTCTTTCAAGTGAGAAAGTGGATTTATCTTAATAATATTAATATTAATTTATTTTAATTGCCTTGTCATAAAAAAACACTTGCAACTACTTAAATACTTAACAGTGATTGAAAAAATTTTAAAAGAAATTTGCCGAATTTGTAAGTAGTTCTAAAATGTCTTCTAAGAGTAATATTTATGAGTTCTGAATTTAATAAATTTCATTATAAATAATTTAAATAAATCAGGAAAATATAATAAAATATTTAAAATTATTATTTCCATTTACTGCTAATTTGTAAGTAACAACACTTTTGATAATATTAATATTAATATTTTATTTATATATTATTATTATTATTAATATTTAAAACAATAAAATGATAATTTAAGCCTTTTGCTGCAAATAATGTATTTAATGAAAGAATTTTCGACTATACGATAGTCCTTGTCAATCTCCTGGAATTTAGCAATGTTCTTCTTCAAAATACCCTTCAATCTTTCTTTTATTTCCTTTCTCTTAATTCTCATTGGTTGTAAATATAATGAATTGTTTTACTAAAAACTTTTAAAATTTTTTTATAATTTTTACATTTAAAATTTCAAAATGACACAAACTAAAAATTTTTAAATTTTTTACAGCTTCTATAATTAGCTTCTAGAAGCCTAATAAAATATTTGAAAATATTTTAAATAAAGCCTCCAATAACTACTTATATATGCTATTTAAATATTTCAATAAATGTGTCAATTTTGATTTTCAAACCCTATTTTTTAAAATTTTTTTCTATATTATTCTAATTATTACTTTTTAATTTATTCTATTTTTTTTTAATTTCTTTATATATTGTCAGTTATTCTCAAAGTCAATGACAACAGATCAAATTCATGATTTCATTGATTCTTCTTTAGTGTTGATCTTTGGCTGTCTGTTTATGATGAGAATTGCTTCTTTGATTCTGACATTTTTCTTTTGGATGTTTCCATTAGCTATGATTTCTATTGAAATATTTTTTCTTTCCTCTGTTGGCTGACACTGCCGGAGATGTCTGCCCAACGAGGATGTTCCACCAGGATCTAGATGTTCTTTAACTCTTTGGTGCAATGTCCTGAGGGTACTTCCAATGTAGATTTCATTGCATACATTGCACGTGATGCAATAGACGATGTTTTTAATATTATTAATATTATTATTATTATTATTATTATTATTATTATTATTATTATTATTATTATTATTATTATTATTATTATTATTATTATTATTATTATTATTATTATTATTATTATTATTATTATTATTATTATTATTATTATTATTATTATTATTAATAATAATAAAAATAATAAATAATGACTAAAGTCGTCAAAATTAATTTCATACAATGTACAAGATTTGATATATCAAGAATGTGTCACAAGTGTTTTTCAACGTGAATCTGTAAATATGCGTTATTTAAATCAAGGAAGACTACTTTTCCCATTCGTGGCAATAGACAAATTTTTTGAGTGAACTGGTCGGACTTTTCCGTTTTTGAATTGCTTCACTGCCAAGAGATATGAACCACTGTATTCTTGCACCCAACCCTTTTCGATACAGATTTGAATTTATTTGTCGAAGGTGGAACGCACTTGCTCTTTCATATGGTGCATTCAACATTGGTTCCGGAGCGTTGGTGGCCCACCAGACCATTTCCATTTCACCTTCCATTTCGGTCCGTCAAATGTGGCTTCAAAATTCTCGTCAGTGAATTCATCAGTACGATACACTGGTGCGGCCAATCCTATCGAACTTCGTAAAGATATTTCGTTACTCATTCCAATCGCGCGAACATCCATATCAAGAACTAGATCAATTCTCAAAGGTAGTTCTTCAATCACAAGGCACGACAAAGTTATTACTTATCCTGAATTATGAACTCAATTGAAGATGATTCGCCTCCTGCCATTTACTGTAACTCTTCACTTGTCTGAAATACATACACCTGAGCGCCATTTCGTTGCACGTATCGACCGAGAGCTACCTGAATCTATCATAGCTCTACCTGATCTTTCTTGGATTTTCAAGGCGATTATTTGACTTCGTGCGCCTTGTGGTTCTGTAGGCTGTGATCGTGCTCATGGTCTCTACCTTCCAGGTATGAGATTTATTTATTTGGTACAACTCCTTCATAATCACTCGAGCTTTTTCGATTAGTGACTCACAATCGTTATGTCCGAATATTTGTAGAAATTTTGATAAACCAGTTGGGAGGCCCACAAAATAAAGCTACTTTAATCCCGACATTTCATATTCTTGCCAGTTCCCCAGGTCGTTTCAAAGAACCGAAATAAGAGTCAACGGATTCGCTCGGTTGCCAATTTTTCAATCTGAAAAGTTTAAAGGTCGAATATGAAGTCAAGCTGAAAACTTTCACAAAGGCAGATTTGGACCCTGAATAACTGGCCCTTGCAGCTTTTGATTGGTGTCTTCATATATCTAGAGCCACCCATCAAGTGGTAGGTGGAGTAACTGGTTTAGGTAATTTAAAGGTAATTTAAGGTAATTTAATTGACTTTTCAATTCTAATTCCTCTACTCACTGGAAGACATTCCTGTCAACAGAATATTTTGGGAAGAGATTCAAATTCTTCACTAAAGCCACGGTAGCTCGTTGTTCCATGGTTAATTGTTGATAATATATTTAAAATACTGATTTATTATTTTTAATACCGATCAGTTTATTTTTATTTACTAACTTTTATATCATCTTTAAATTCATTCATACCGCAAATTTTAGTAATTATATCCAATCATATTCAAGCATTCTTTATTAATAATAGACTTACTGAAACCATATTTATGGCTCCTTAGAACTATCTCGAAACTGAAGCCTCCATTTTTGAGAGTTCGCTAATTTTTTAAATCTAATTCTCTGGCATTAAATTGCATTTTCCTCAAATTTTATTCACTTTTAATTCATAAATTGGTTCTATTATGTTAGTTCACTTCCGCACCGGTTCTCTTCAACTTTTAATGAAAATTTATAAATCATCATTTCAATATAATTGATTAGATAACTTAAAATAGATTTGAAGTTCTGGCATTATCACCATGTCAGAAGATGCCATAATATTTATGAAAATTGAAAATGGAACATGCAATGGTAACACTGTTTTTATAGTATCTCTAATTGCATAATCTAGAAAAGGAAGAATTATTAGTTTAAGCAATATTATTGGTACAGATCAATTAAACACAGGAATACTTATTTCATTTCATTTAGCACACAAACATTGTCCATCATTCATCAAACCTGTCCTCAAATAGATTGTGTGTGTTTTAATAATATTGAAAACAGTTTTTTGTTTGAAATAAGTTTTTTGAAGATATTTATTTGATGAATGTGATAAATACAAAATTCACGGTAGATAGTATTGGTAATATTAATACATTTAATAAATATTCATACCTTTCGTACAGTCATTGTTCCAATTAGTATATTGGTCTATAGGCTACTGATATTTTTACATACAAATAAAACTAATGAAAACAATCTCTTTAAATTTCTACATTTTCTTTTACTTCTTAAATTCATAAATTTCTATTAGTCTAAAATTTTCTAATTGCATATGCAAATTAATATGATAATTTTTAATGAAAAAATTCAATGAATGAGATTACATTACAATATTTATTGATTAAAAATGCCATCTATTATGATCGATTTTTCTGTGAAAATTTTCTTCAAAAATATTTTGCAATATTAAACTGTAATTAGTAGATTTTTTCTATCATTATCTTTATCTGTTATCAATTGAGATTTCTTTTTAAAATTTATTATTGTTATAATTTTTAATATTATTGTGTAAATTGTTTTTTTGCGGATGTCTAACATTTGAATAATATAAACATTACAAGCTTTGTTATGCCCAGTGCAGATCCCAATATTAGACTAGTTTCGAGCATTTGCCTCTCATCAGTACTATTACATACATTACCTGGTACACTGAAAATCACATTACTTGCAAATAAGCTAATTCACAGAGAAAATCTGTAAACTTGTAAACAAGGCGTATGAAAAATCATAATCACCTTTGGAGACCATAAAAATAGTCTATACACAGAAACTGTTTACAGGTGCATCCGTATACCTTTAGCATTTTTAACTTATAATAGTGTAAGTATACAATAGAGTGTAATCAACAATATTGTATACTTACCTGGCGCGAAGAGAATTCTTCGCGTTTCCTGCATAGTACTGATGAGAGCCAAAAGCTCAAAACTAGTTTACTATTAGGATTTGCACTGGGTATCACAAAGCTTGTAATGTTTATATTATTATTATTATTATTATTATTATTATTATTATTATTATTATTATTATTATTATTATTATTATTATTATTATTATTATTATTATTATTATTATTATTATTAGTTATTAAAAAATCCCCAAGTATGGAATGGTTAATTTGAAATTTTGATAAATAGTAATGTTAGGATTAAAACTAATTGATTGATTGAAATATTCCTTACGTTTCTCTATTGAAAACCGTTGAAATCCATTGAAAGTATCAATAGTGATCGATGAGACACTGGCTGGCACCGTTTTGTAAGAGCTCCATGATGCCATTGAGTTCTAAAACTAGCAAAATAGGAATGATTTAAAAATATTATTTTTGAACTGTTATCCTAAAAGTAAAATTTTATTTATTTTGGCTAGTTTATTATTATTGCTGGGATTTTCACTATTCAGTAAAGTAGAGTTTTGAGTGGATTATTTTTTTAGTTTATTTATATGAGTCTAAGACATTTCCCCCCCTGTCATTCATTATATTGATCATTATATTTTATTTTAAATTTTATGGGGTTATAATATCCTTGGGGGAAATGTCCGGGGGAATGTCCAGGGGGAATATACTGTTCCCATATATATATATATATATATATATATATATATATATATATATATATATATATATATATATATATATATATATATATACATGGAACAAGATGAATGTATTGTGAAAACACGGTTACGAACTCAGAAAATACATATGACGTAAGGGATGAGAGTTTCTTTGATTTTCTGTTATTTGCTGCTTCAGGAGATTTGTGCTGAAGATTTCATCCATTTGGTACAACACTAACGTTCCTTATCAATGGGTACCAAATAGCTAACTTCAGTTATCTTTGTAGATGGTGTACGCTGGAAACAACAGTTAAAGGTTCACAACATCAACCTGGAACCCATCACTACAAATGGTAAAGATTTATAAATTAAAATAATGTACTTTTAAAAGAAATGAATAGTTACTTATTATAATTAAACCAAAGAAATTTTTCATTAATATTATTAAATTAATTAATTTTATCTATTTAAATTTTCAAATTAATCAAACAAAACAGTTATGGTACTGAAATTAATAATAAAAGAAATTATGGAATTATTATTGTTATGAATTATTTTTGAGAGAATTTAGGACCAACGTATAATTTTCAGTATTTCACTCAAGGGGATTTTTGATAATCAGTCATGCAATCAGACTTTTATGGTTGTTTTATTGTTGAACAGAATTAAATTTTTTCATTTGAAATTTCTTGATAAAGTGAAATATTTTTGATTGGTTTTACTGAAAAGGCTCGAATATTTAATTTTTACTGAGAATTCCGACAATTCAAAGACAACGAATAATATTAATAATAATAACTGACAAGGACTATCTTATAGTCGAAAATATTTTCATTAAATACATTATTTGCAGCAAAAGGCTTAAATTATCATTTTATTGTTTTAAATAATAAATGCTGCTACCAAGA
>CAUHTR010003114.1:0-49904 GCA_959609185.1 Schmidtea polychroa
TTATCGAATTTCCCAGAAGATGCCAAAATTGGAATTCTAGAAATTGAGATGATAAAATGAGCTACAATATAGTTTCATTCAATTTGCAGCAATTTGCATCGTTACCTTTCCTTGGACATTTAAATTAATTTGTTAAAGTCATTTGATAAAGGCTAAATCGAAAATTTGTGTTGAGAAAAAATGTTTTGGTGTTTTGCCAATAAATTTTTTTGAAAATAAATGAAATATCACGATAAAAAGAAAAGAGATCAAAGGTGACCAAATAATAAAAAAAATTCTGATAATTTTTATTGTTTAATTTACTAAGAATTTTGTAGATATTTTTAAAGAAAATATAATGGATTTTTTTTTCGCAATAAACAAGCAAAAATCCAAAAATTTTGTTTATTTTCCAAAGGTTTTTTTTATTTCTCAATGTTACGAAAAAATCATTTTTATATAATAAAGCATTTTTTGATCCAATTTCTACACAAAAATCAGTATTTAAATAAATCACAAATGAGCCAGAAATCATAATAAGTACAATTTCATTTCGTTAAAAATATTTAAACACTTACAAATTGTAAATTTAATGGAAAATATAACTTTTAAATTACCGACTGCCCATAATAAATGTCCCAGTCGCACATAAAGAAAGAAATTATGTGAATCGTTAGTAGTAGGATGTGAGGACTCCAGGACACTTTCAAGGTCATCCCAATGTCCAGATCAAATATAGGTCAATTAGATCATTTATTTATTTATTTTTATAATTTAATTTTTATTTAATTACTTCTATTTAATTTTTTAATTTTATTAATTAATTATTTTATTATGTTTGTTGTTTTAATTAATTACTTTAGTTAATTTTCAATTTATTACATTTCCTCAATTTATTCCATTTATTCCTCATATCCTACTACTATCGTTATATGTTTAATTATTTATTTCTTATTGATTTTTTCTATCCGACAACAATGCAATTGATAAAATAATCAATAAATCTATATTATAAGAATGAAAGTTTGTCTGTTTGTTTGTCTGTCCATATAATACATATATGTATAATCAGTGCCGGATTTAGATCTGATAAGGCCATAGGCTATTTGAAATATGAAGCCCTTTATAAGACCAGATATCATATCTCAGCGCCAAATATGATTTTCGGATACCTAGAGGGATAAACTGAAATACAATTAAGAAGTATAGATAGTGAAATAATAAATCTTTAATTTAAAATCATTTTTATTCATAAAAAACTTAAAAATGCAAACTCCGATAAAAAGAAGCAAAAGATCTTTTAAAAAAACAATTTACAAAGGCTTATTATCTAATCTCTTGAAACATACTATGAGAATTAAGGAATTATATTAAACTAAAATATTTTCTTTCTTGCCTTTGCCTGAGCAAAGTCACTGAGGACATAATCGGATGATAAATCTGCGTAGTTTCTCACTTTCTATACACATGAGACTGAGGGAACATAATTTATCTTGAGTCATTGTTGTTCTAAATTCAGAAGCTGTCGAAAGATTTTCTAGGCTATAGGCTGTGTAGCCTATACGTAAATCTCGCACTGTGTATAATTGATCAGTTATTGATATAATATACCATATTAAACAGTAAGGATAATTTACAGACAAACTTTCATTCTTATAATATAGATAATGTCTGAGAACGGAAAAAGAAAGTTGTTAAAATTAGAGATCTCAGAAGGAAAGAGAACAATTACGAGAAGCTTAAAGAATTCGTAAATCAAATAATAATATTTAAACCAATAAGAAATAGAGAAATAAATAAATGAAATGAAGTGAATGTCTGAACTGTATCTATATTGTTTGTGTATTGCTATGCATTGTTTGTGCATGTATTCTCGGATTGTTTGAGTAGTGTTTTTATTTTTCGATTTTTTGTGTTTTCTGAATGTTTTAAATTGTTTTTTTCTGATTCTTTAAAAAATGACTTTTATTTAAAAGATAAATTCAAGTGTCAGAGATTTAATTATTTAATAAATTCAACAGTTCTCAGCTTTTTCTGATGTCCTTCTAAATATAATTATTTTTCCAAATTTATAAAAATGATCATAATCAATAAAATAAAGAAAATCAAATACTCTTTAAGGAAAACAAAGTAAGAGGGAATCATATAAAAGGGTAGGCGCCTTTTAAGTTCCCCACGAACGATTTTCACAGTAACTGGTTCACTTGGCACGATGTAGGCAACCAAGCACTTATTACCACCTTCTTCTCCATGTGTCACTACGACACAAGATTGCACAAAACTTAGATCCATTAAAACACTTTCAATAGCCGACATTTCGACGGAGTAACCACGAATCTTTACCATTGAATCACATCGACCAGAAATCTCCAAAGTTCCATCGGAAAGGAGATATCCCCAGTCACCAGTTTTATACATTCGATTATCTTCGTGTCTCTTCGTTGGTTAATTCCGGTAATAATTGAAGGAATTTTTTCTCGTTGAGATCTGGTCTTTTTAAGTATCCCTTGGCAAGAGTTGGACCGTAAATGTAAATCTGTATGAATAATTAAATGAGATTACAGTCTATAAAGATTGCCAACTTCTCCTGGCACCCCAATAGGCGAAGAGCGAAAATTTTCATCGAGAATCACAACTTTGACAAATTTTAACAAAGACCCAACTGGTGTAAATTTTGAGGATTTCAATTTATGAGGCTGATATTGAATGAATTATTTAATTGAAATAATATAATTATAAATATATATACATTATCAGAATAAAATTGGGTTAAGTTCACTTCTGCCACGTCATGACATTCCGAAATACTGTATAAATTTATGAATTGAATATGGGGCAAAATTTTCAAGGCTCGCTCAATTAATATGGTAGTTGTTACTTCTCCGCACAGTAAAACTTTTCTATGAATTGTATTAATAATAATATTAATAATAATAATAATAATAATAATAATAATAATAATAATAATAATAATAATAATAATAATAATAATAATAATAATAAAATAAACAGTACAAGCTTTGTGATACCCAGTGCAAATCCCAATAGTAGACTAGTTTCGAGCTTTTGGCTCTCATCTTTACTATGCAGGATACGCGAAGATTTCTCTTAGCGCCATCTAACTATACAATATTGCTGATTCAACTCTATTGCATACACCATTACTTTATAAGTTAAAAATGCTAAAGATAATCGCATGCACTTGTAAACAGTTTCTATATATCGACTAAATTTTTAGTCTGCAGTGGTGATTATGATTTTTCATACGCCATGTTTACAAGTTTACAGTTTTTGTATGTGACCAAGCTAATTTGCAAGCGATGTGATTTACAGTGTACCGGGGAAAGTATGCAAAAGAGTTGAATCAGCAATATTGTATACTTACCTGGTGCGAAAAGAAATCTTCGCGTCTCCTGCATAGTACCGAGGAGAGCTAAAAGCTCGAAACTAGTCTACTATTGGGATTTGCACAAAGTTTGTACTGTTTATTTTATTCAAGTGAGACATCCGACAAAAAAAGTTTACACCATTACTTTAAAAATAATAATAATAATAATAATACTTCATCGATTTGAAACTTTGGACAACGTTCTCAACCGGGAAATCCAAAACTGTGTCTAATAAAGATGGAGTAAAGAGCATTCGAGTAATTTCATTTTTTCTTAAATAATCCAATAATTTAGCTGGATCATAAATTGTATCATCGGGAATTATGTAAAGAGTCTGACCTGGAAAAAATATTTGAAAAAAAATAATTACGAACAATTAAAAAAAGGTAAAACATCAATAACTGTTAGATAATGAAAATTATTAGATACATTAGAAGATGAACTCAAGGTCAGATAATGGTTATACTTCAATATTTGATTTCCTGACTTAACGCGTCTCCTTGATTAAATAACAGAATCCAACAAATATAAAAGTTTATTTTTATATACACTAGTTCAATTTAATCAATTGTTGGGCAAACTTGTTTTGTTCATCTAGGACAATCATCAATTCAAGCAATTTGTGCAAGAATCAATTAAAACAATCAAAGATATAAGAGAATTATAATAAAATAAAGAAAAATGTAAAATAATAAAAATCAGCAATAACTCTGTTATTTACGTAGCCTATTAGTAACTCTTTTTTAAATTATAGGTTGTGGGACAATTCAGTACTAGGATTAAATGGTATAATGTACAAAATGGTATAGATTTAGGTTTATGTAAATAGAACATACAGGACTAATTTTTATTAATAAAAAACAATAGAAGAAATCGCTATTAGACAAAATTTATATTAAGCACACGTGCAATATTTCTGTAAATATTTAACTAAAATTCGGTTTTTACAATAGACTAGCATGGTGTGAAATGCTTCATTCATGCGAACGCATTTTTTCTTATTTTTTTCTGTTATTGCGCATAGCACCTATTAATGATGATGAAGTTGAGTGCTATGCTGATCTTGTTGTAGCTTTAGAGTTGATTTTTTTACAGACGAATGAGCAAAATCAATAATATTGTTGGAAGCATTGTGTCAACCTTATATTGAACTGCTAGTGCGAAACATATTATCAATGACTCTCAAATATGGATTCCACAGCTGAATTGCAAATCTTGGGGGCCTCTTCTTCCTCATTTTTTTACCCACAGATTGAGTTTTTCTCGTAATGAGAGATTACTTGAATTTCTAGGTAAGCTGAATCCGCAATCAGAATTTCAAAAATTTCTATGACGTCGTCTACTGGGAAAAAAAGACAGCTTAACAATAAGTTCAGATTCCAGTTCATATCTGATGTTCTAGGAAAGCCTTTTGATTGTAGTTTCCTACCATTTTGGCCTAGAACCAAATCATGTGGTTAATCTTGAATGGAAAAAAAGTTGTGTCCGTTTTGTAGTTGATGAAAAGAATTTGTAAATTTTGTATTTTTTGAAAATTCCGTTGATTATGGAATTTATTTCTAATTAATTAATGTTAAGTTTAAGCAAGTGATCTTTTTTAATTTTGAGTAGTGTTTATACTTTTGAATTCTCATCTTTTCAACGGCTTTTTAATATTTTGAAGTAAGGATGGTCAATTTTAGAAAGATCAAATATATTTAGCAGAGATAAATTCCCAAAATTCTTTTGATGACGAAATGAACTTCAGTGATAATGGTAAATTAGGAGGTTAATTCGCGTCTGTGTGCGCGTTGTATTATGAGATAGGTTTGTATGCGCACACAGACGCGAGCAGTGTCATTTTTTGTGTCGAATTATTAGTTTATCTCGCGTCTGTGTGCGCTTTTTACTTTGTTGGATAGATTTGTGTGCGCACACAGACGCGGATAATTGTGAATATTGTCGAGGTGAGTATTATTTGGTTTTACTCAGATTTTTTATTGTATCGGTTTTTTAGAGTGCTGGAGTTATGTTTTCTGGAATTGTGGTTTAAAAGAATTGATTTATAATTTTGATTTGAATTTTTGGCCTTAGTGAAATATGGAAGATAATGAATGTTTGATATGTCGTATTTCAATGAGCAATATGGCGAAGAGATGTCTTTTCAGCAGTGGAACTTGTCCATGTGATCGTGGCTCAGCAAGATCGTTGCAAATTATTAATGGAAGTTTTTCAAAACGATTGGAAATCAACGATTTAATTTCTGTAAATCATGAAATGACAGAAGAGGAACTCCAAGATATGTTTATGAAATTTCCCCAAAGCGATAAAAAGATTAACTTGCTAACTTATGGATATGATATTCTATTCAATCGAGCTCTTAAAAAGATCAACACAACTCCAATGTTTATTAGTCGAAGTGTTGAACAATTAATTATCCAATGTTTCAAATTCAATCATGGCTCAATCTCAAGTTATTGGACACGATAAATGGTTTTTTACAAATAAAGCGTGTGATATTAATTACAAAGAAATTCTTCTGATGTGTCTTAGGCGTAAACAGATAAAGAAAAAAATTCCCTATTAGATTCAAATTGGGTTCAATAAAAAAATATTGGTAACTATGTGGAATATGGCATTAATGCAGTGTTTAACAATGGTTTACTACCTCAATATCATTTCAATTCTGAATGTCATGGTTCAATCTCAAAAAAAGTATGTGATTTAGATCTGTGAGCAATCGCTTTAGACAGTGACAATAGATATTGAAAATAAAAAGTAGCGTAAAGTATAGAAGTAACTATAGTTTTGAACGTTTACTACTTCAATATAATTTCAATTATGAATCTCATTGAATTTGTTTTAATCGATTCATAGATAATATCGATTCCAGATTAAATATTGTGCATTATCTTCTACCACAATGGAAAATTTCATCAAGTTTTTTTACTTTTATGTACAATTGCGATATCAATTACTCTCGTCTCGGAACTATATCCTCTATTTTCCACAATTTTCAATAATCATCTCCAATTTACAAATCAATTTTCCTTGTAAACTTGGCTAGTTTGTTTTCCAAAACAAATGATTGATGTCAATAAAATTTTAATTAATTAATATTTTTATAATCAAATATTTATAATTATTATATTCGTATTTAACTTTTCATTTGACATTTTCTCACACAATTCTCCTCAAAAATATTGATTAATTAAAATAATTATTAATGCAAACCTTTCAATAGAGGTCTCAATAATTCCCATACAAAAAATACATTGGAAGCTTCTCTCTCCTCTTCATCGTAGGGATGAAGTTCATGCCTTGACATATAAGATAGGATTGGCGCCCTGATAGGAACCATAATACCTATCGAAAAATCATATATATATTAGATGTAGTATTGAGCAATCCTCATTACCTTTCGGTTTTCCAGTTGTACCAGAAGAGTATGCAACGAAAGCGAGTGAATCCATAGAGAGATTAATGGTCGTTTCAATGGGTATATGCTTCGACATTCTCTCGATCTCAATTTGGTAAAAATTGTCTTCTAAGCAGATCAATTTCGTTTTGATTTTAAGTAATTCGAGATTTTTTGCAAAATCAGATTTGGTAATGATGCAAACGGGTTCGGTTTCCATTAAAATATCTCTAATAAGTGGATCTGGATAAGAAATATCCAATGGCAGATATGCTGCACCGGCTTTCAATATCGCAATGTAGGAGACAACATATTGAATACATTTGTCCATGTAAATAATCACAATCGACTCTTCTCCAACTCCATTCAACCTCAAAACAGCAGATAATTTATTTGTCAAACTATCGAGTTTTTTATATGTAAGCGATCCTTCATTTTCATCTACAACTGCAATTTTCAATGGATTCACTTTAGCTTGACGAATAAATTGTTCGTGTAAAAATCCAATTTCTTTATAATTCATGACAAATTTAACAGATAAGATAAATAGTAAATTTTAGATATAAAATTAACTATTGTTAAATTTCTTTTAAGGTTAAGTATCATATTAAAACAAATACAATTTTAAATTTGTTAAAATTGAAATTTAAGCTATTTAGAAAAGTATATTTTAATAAAAAATTAATTATGAGAACTTTTTTCAAATTTCACCACTGATTTCTTTTCCATTGACTTTGTATTTATTAAAAAGCTTGACTATGAATCAGTAAATATATCGATGTTTTTGATATTCACAAAACAATCAGTTCGATACTTTTAAGATAGAAAAACGAGCTCATCAATATTGGGATGATAAAAGGTTCGATTGTTATGACATATAAGCCTTCTGTTACTAAAGGGTTCAAAATATGCATATAACAACTGCTATATCAAGAAATAAATTTAAATCGAAACGAACATGATTATATTAAAAGTAAATAAATATGTAATCATATGTGTATATCTAAATATATATAAAACCTCTTGATATGCATTCCTCACATTCATTTTTAAATAAATATTGAAATCTTTTAGAAAGTTTATATTTCCAATTATTTTTGGTATAACACCTTGAGTAACATAACATAAAAAATATTCTAATACAATTCGCACATTTCATTTCAATATCAGATTTCTGCATTTTTACATTTTCAAAAGTTTTGAATAAATCGTTTTCCAAAATAGTAATCTTTGCTTCAGATCAAGCATGCAAATCATTTTTTTTATCTATTTCAATTTCTACACTACGTCAATTATATGATTATATTTAATGGGACAAAGTTTACAATTTTCTGATGTAATATTACATATATCCTCATATTAATTGTCCTGAGGAGGTGCCACATCAAGAATCAGTTACTTTTCATTTAAATCATTATTGTTATTATAAATATTCATTATAAGTAAATCATTTACATTTTTATCAGAAGTATTGAAAATGAAATTACATTCATTCACATTCACACCATACATGCGTCCATAATCATTCAAATACATAAAAAATGACTTATATTCAGTTTATGGCTTCGATGACTTATTTAGATGTCTTAGCAAAATCGTTTGCGTCATCTCTTTCTGTAGATTGCTCGTATTCCTCTCCAAAATCAGCCATATATATGGAACTCTACAATTTCTGTTGATAAGCTTCATAACAATGGTATTTAAAATGTCCATTCTTGTGACAGTAATTATATTGAACACTTAGACATTCTGATCGTAGATAGCCTAATTCTCTGAAAGCCTAGCATCTCATTGGACGGGTATTGGCATTAGAATATGAATTTTGTTTATTTTGTTGATTAGAACTTTTTGAAATCCATTGTCGCTTTACTCTAAACTATTCATTTGTCTATTGTCTATTTGAAGTTCATTTTTATTTATATTGCCGTTGTCTAGCATAAAAGTTCTATTCATTTCTTCCATTCATCTGACGTTGCTTTAACCTCTGTTGGTTCCATGTTTGACATTCATTTAACATTGCAGCTTTGCATAATTTTTCTGCACATACTATATAGCATCAATATTTTCATTTTGTTTCTTTTTTTCATCGAATTTAATATGTTTACAGGTTTATTTTAGAGTCATTGTAATTTCAAATCTTTCTTAATTTCATTATCTTTAATTGCATTTTGAATTAAAAAAATCCTTTCAGATCATTTTCTGTCAAGTTGTGTCGAACTACATCTTTTGCTAATTTTTCTATTTTCTTTAATAATTCCGTAATCGAATCATCTCCCCTTCGATAAAATAGAGCAGCATTGAAATCGTTTGGCAAATTTGATGGATTTATAGAAAGCATTTAGGAAACTCATTTTGTAGTGCTATTCAGCACCTG
The DNA here is from genome assembly GCA_959609185.1 of Schmidtea polychroa. Taxonomy (NCBI): domain Eukaryota; kingdom Metazoa; phylum Platyhelminthes; order Tricladida; family Dugesiidae; genus Schmidtea; species Schmidtea polychroa. The sequence goes on from CAUHTR010003114.1 coordinate 9,140, forward strand.
TTTGGTCAAATTTTGGTGTTCCTTCTATTTATAAAAACGCCCTGATAAATAGTCCTCTGTGATTTTCCAATTTTAGAGTAAGTTCAAAAAATTTGTCTATTTCTTTTATAAAATTTCCCACGTCATCATCATCTTCATAAATCCATTCACCTTTATAGAAGATCATCATTAGAAAAATATTGTTGAGGATGTCAGGAAATATCAAAATAAAGATGCTTAACTTAACACCAATAAAAAACATGAAAGAGGTAGTTGCCGTCATTTTTTTTCATTCTTTATTTTATTTATACACAATAGAATATAAATAAATTTGTAAAGAAAAATGTGTCTTTTACAAAAACAAAGTTGACCAAACTTCGTATATTTTGGCAAATTTTCTCAGCTTATAATTTGCTTATAACAAATATATGTTATATATAAGTTTTACTGTACTTTAATAAACAGTCGTATATATTTGACTGTCATACATATGTTACATATGTAATTCTTTCTTTTCTCAAAAAATATATTATTAATATAAAAAAAAACTTTACAATATAATATACCAGGAAAGTTTAACTAAATATAAATATAGTTATAGAGAAATATAGTTATACAATTTCAACTTACAATATTGTTGGGTTATTGAGTTGGTGATCAATTTAAAGGTTTACTCTAACTCCAAGCGTGTTTTGATGGATCCAAAAATAACACTTGACAACAGATAATCACAACTGATAATCACAAATAACTTTCACTTTACACTGACAATAAATTCAACAATCTGCTTGGTAACAATACAATGCTTATTACAACACTCAGTGAGGAATAGCACTTGTGTATAACACCGGATTGAAAGTCACGAACTGCTGATTGGTTTGTCAACTGGGACTTTGAGCTAGTTGTTTTCTTTGACCTTCTACACAACTTTATTCAAACACTCAAGTAACTTCTTTTCGTTTAAATTGTCATCTAATTCTTTTCTTCAAATCTTCTACAACAATTATTCTTCACAATTATTTTCTTTACAATTATTCTTCGCAAATCGTTTTCCAATAACGTTTGTTCGACTCTGTCCAATTTTCTCTCTATTCTCGTCTCACTTTTGTCTCAATTTGTCACTCACATTTCGCCTCAATTTCGTGTCACTTTTTGTCTTTCTTTTATCTAATTTTGTCTCACTAATTGTCTCCTTATATTGTCTCTTTATATAGCTTGCTTATATTGTGGCATTCAAGATAATCAAGTGTTTTACCACTTTCTTTCTCCTGCTTTCCCCGACTATTCCATTTTTTGCTCTGATGGCTGTCAAGATAGTTTCCCTTTCCTTTTTGTCAACCACCTCCCGGCAATTACGTTATCACTGGCAAGCTGTCAAGATAAGAATATTGTTGTTTTCCTTTTACCCGATTTCAAAATTTCTTTTGCTTTTTGTACTAATTAATTAGTACTGACCTTGGTTTTTATTTTCTTGTTTAATTTCTTTTGTTTCCTTCCTCTTTCTCATTTCTCATTTCTTTTTTCTTCCGTTTTCTTTTCTGAGCTCCCAGAGATCGTCCCGTTTGTCATGACGATCTTCCCCCAGATAATTTTATTTATTTATTTATAATTCATCTTCTACAAAGGTCAGTGGATTTTCCACAGCTTGCTGTCTCTTGCCGAAGAAAGAAATAGTACAATAGTCGCTACGAAATAGAGTGAATCAATTCTTCAAAGATATTCTGCACAATTGTGTATTGGAAATAAAGTCTTGTTGTTTGAATTTTGAATACAAAAAACAAGATTTATTGTGTTTCTTCCAACTGACAAGAAATTGCAAAACCCATTTTCATTTTAAACTACAAATTAATTTTGATTTTCGAATTCCATATTACTTACAATTCAACCTAATAGACGGGAAAATAATGTGACAATTCTTTAAAAAAATAGAAAAACAATAATATTAATTAATTTGATTTTTATTTTCAATTTTGCAGTGAAAAATTTCATTTCATTTCAAATAAAAAACAATTAGTGATATCTCCCCCCGATTTGAATATGAGCGCTACCATTTCAGTTTCTACAAAAGTCCACAGTTCTAAAATTCAATCGATAATGCCAATACCTAAACAAGTCCGATGGAATCATGGCAGACATCAGTGGAATGGAAATCGATTTCTAAAATCACGAAATTTCCACTGGTAAATACCGGGCGGCGGCGGTGGCTGGAGAGGTGGTAATAATTATTTATTTATATGAATTATCATCAACCCGGTAAAATATTAATTCCACCGCATCGATTATTAATAAACCAAGAATTATTATGATAATATATAAATTTATGAAAATTGTCAGTGAAAGTTTTTTTTTAAATAAATAATTGAGTGGATGATTTTGTTTTTCTTCGGGTTTTTTTTTGTTATTTAAAAGTGTGTTTATAAAAGCTGGAATTGTCCAATAGCAGAGACTTGTAGCTTTGAAACAAGAATAAGGCTATCATTATGAAATGGCAGTAGTTGATAAAAGAGCATTCCCTTAGCTCCCTGTTGGACGTTAGTAGTGTTCATGTGATTTTACTAGTCACTTGCAGCAGGAGAATTTGTCACGACATTTCCCCTATATTTGTGTTTATGTCTCTTTCTGTGTGTGTGTGTGTGTTTGTATTTTTTTAAGGGAGACTGTGGCAGGCTGTATCGTCCGTTTCTCCTGCTATTCTACATGCGAAACTTACTCAGACAAGAAGGCCCATTAATTATTAAAGCATGTCTCTCTATTAATGTAATCTATTATTCCATTTGCTATTATGAATTATTTATCAGCAAGTAGTTGGGTGGTGAGGTGTGTGCTGTCTTTGAGTAGGGCCCCTACACCAGCCAGTGTTTGGAATTCGTGAATAATTTATTCATTCGTGTTTGAAGGATAGTTTGAAAGGTATGCATTATTGATGGTGCACTTAATGCTTATGAATGGGAAAGCAAGCAGACATAGCCGATGTCAGTTTCATGTTGACGCATACAATTTAGATGTAGAAAGAAATAGGGCATTGAATGATTACGATTGGTTGTTGGATGATACACACCATTTATCGAGTAAAAGTTGTGTGTGTGTGCGAACTTATTTACAACTCGATGCATTGAGTATAATTAGAGTAACTGCTTACATAAGATATATGCTTGGTCGATAATTCGTTAATTTTTCAAAACTGTTTTCTGGATATTCGGCGATAACGGATTAAACGTAAAACAAAACGATTAATCAACAAACATTAATTAAATTTATGGATATTAATTCTGATGAAAATCAAGATTCAACGCAGATTGGAGAGGTTAGAATAATTATTTTTTTATAATAAATTTATTAATTAAAGATTTCTATATTAAATTAAATTTTACTTATGCTTTTATTTTAATTATTTAATTTTTATTTTAAGTTTCTTTTCAATTAAATATTTTATTAACGTTTTTCTTTACTGAATTTAATTTTTCAGCCATTTTTTTTATTTGAATTTCACCGTTAAATAAATTTCAAATTTAATTGATTAATTATTTATTAATTAAAGGTAAATGTAAACAAGAAACTGTTTAATAAATTTATTTGTTTCATTGTTTTTCAAAACTAGTTTTGGTTTTAAACATTATTTTAAAACAATAAATTCTCTAGTGAAACAAATTACAAGGCGGTTTGTTATTTTTAAATAAAAAATGAAAAAATATCAAGTGGAGAATAATTTTTTTTGTTATTTTTGTTAGTTTAACTTAATGTAGAATTAAAATACACAACTATTTGATTTTCAAAATTTACCTACTGTTATACATTAGGTAAAAATTCAAATTAATTAATTAAATTTAATTAAAATATTTTTTTAGTTTAAAAATTTTAAGAGAAATTTTTATTACGGTGGGATAAATTATGTATTATTCGATAAAGAAAAGTTGATATAATATTATAATATTATATTGTAATCAAAATCAAAAGTTTATGTAAAATTTTATTACTCAGTAGCTTAATAATGTGTTCTACAGAATTTAGTCCGTTGTGGATAATAATTTTCATAGAATTGATATTGTTCAATCCAGTTATTATTATTTTATGATTACTGGGATAAGTGCCCTTTTAAAGACTGTTGTTTTGTAATCTAGAAAAAAATAATAATTAAAGAAAAATTACTCAATAAGCCATTGAAGTAAAGGACCGTTTAAAATCATTATTCCCAAAATTTAGTTACCGTTATAAATGACTATTAGGCAAATATTCAGATCAATATGTGAAATTTAATTAAAATCATTTTTTAATATTTATTATAGTGTAAAAATTTTAAATGAAATTTAAAATTAAGTTGTATAAATTATGCACCATTCGATAGAAAAAAGTCGATTATTAGATAACTTTTTATAAAAATGTAATTTTTTCTATCAAAATTAAGTTATTGTAAAATTTTGTATTTCTCATTTCGAACATAATAATAATAATTAGTTAATGTAAAAAATATATTAATCCCCTAATTAAGCATTATTTCCTAATTTATAACTCAACTGTAAAAATAATGTACTAAATAGATAAAAATTATTTTAGAGTTTAACTTAAATGACAATTTGTGTTCGGGATTTTACAACTAATTTACCCAAAAAATCAAATTACATAAACTAAATGTTGAATATAAACTGAAAAGTTATAATATTATCATATTTCATATTAAGTACGAAAGAGAAATTTCCTAGACCCTACACTCTCCCATCTTGCTGCCAGTTGGCTAAATTATAAACATATTTGCAAATAATAAATTCTCCAATATAAATTTTAGAGTAAAAAATTGATAAAAGACGGTAAATTGAATGAATTTTTTAACACTGATTAAGACAATTTTTTTATAATGAAATGATAATAGATTAATCTGCGAAGGAAATTCAGCACAAGGTTATTTAAAATTGTATTTTTATTATATAATTTATATTAACTTCGCTGCCGTTGAATGAATGTCGCACAATAATCTTGCAAGGGCTAATTAACTCATTTCCAGTCATCCGATCGATCTGAAACTTGGAGAATAGACTAATTATAAATGACAATGCGTTTTATTAAGTTTATATGCCACACACAAATACACTAAGATATCAAAGTTGCGTTTACAGCGCTAAAGCTAATTAACGGCTTTTTGAATTTTGAAAAAAAATTATATGAATTTGAAAATGATCTAAACTATGAGATCTCGAATTTAAAGGATCTTTACCCATTCTTCATTAAGGAGTTAATTATTTTCATACAAAAATATAAAAATAGGTATTAATAATGTCTGATTTTAATAAAACAAAAATTGTATTATAAGAAGGAATTGCTTTATAAAGCGAGATAGCAAATTAAGTAAATTTTTATAATGTAATTAGCGACTTTGCAACGAAAAAATAAAAAAAAATATTTAGCAATATTTTATGATTCTATATTATATGCAATAATCTGTTTATAATAAAAAAATTATTTAAATGTTCTTTTGTTTTTGAGCCCCCATACCACGATACTCACACTTGTTTTATAATAATCAGTAGTCATTAGTAAATATATTTGTATTTTTAATTTTTTAATATTTTAAAATTTTAATTTTCTTATAACAAATTGTGTTATATAGAAGTTTTACAGTACTTTAATAAACAGTCGTATATATTTGACTGTCATACATATGTTACATATGTAATTTTTTCTTTTTTTTGTTTATATAAAATACTGTTCATAATTTATTGTTTTTAAGAATAGCAGTTTAATTAGATTTTTTCTATTTATAATAACTTCCTTTTATGAATTTTGTGGATGATTAATCTTTATTTAAATATTTTGGGTCTTTCAAGTTCTTATAATTCTGTTGCATTGCTCTAGGAATTTTATCAAAAGAGCCTAATGAATACGGCGATCTTGATATAAATAAATAGCATAGATATCTGAACAATATCATTACTTTTGTTTGAATTTTATGATTGATTTTCTTTTACTCTTTACTTTACTTTTTGAAAGCCTCTATTTTTTCAATCAAGAGCTTTTGTATGCTAATAATATTTATATAACATTCAATAAAAATACAAAAAACCAAAGAAAAATTTTATTCTAACTCTAAAATATGCAGACAAATCCTGGATATTGCAGAATCTACTAAAAGTCAAGAAAACATTTCCCGAGACATGCAAATAAATATTGTCGTATAATTTTACAAATGGGAGAGAGAGAGAGAGAGTCATGATTAGTTATGGAAAACTCTACTGATGACTTTTGGTGCTTTTTACTCATCAAAATTTTATTTTTAACGGAAACGTGTATAACGCCTAAAAATAGGTTAACTAAATATGAATTATTAATACAAGATTTTGCATGGATGGCTCTCAGGATATTAAATGAGAAAGGAATTTGAAATTATCCTTTCTCCTTATTGAGATGTGCTCCTATTCTATTTAATATTTTTTTGATAAAAATTTATTTTTTCATATTTTTATTCACATTTCAAAACGGTTTTGCTCGTGCGATCTTCTGTCACCACCTGTCATCTCTCTTCAAATCTCTTCAAAGAACTTTCATCCTTCTGTAATTTTTAATTTATTTTCTCAAAACAGGGGATATTCTAAATTTATTCAGTTATTATCAGAATTCCTTTGTTAAAGTGGAGTCTTGTATATTATTTAAGAAAAACTTTATAAATAAAACTGGTATCATACTCTGGAGCATCTATTTTCAATTCTTCTATTGCCATGAATCTTGAATATCATTTTGCAGGTAGTGACTTTTCTCAACATACAATTGACTGTTTTGATACTATTATGTACAATCATACATCTATTGACGCTCTATTAATTTTATGAAAATATTTTTTAATTCGTTATTTTTTAATTTCATATAATGTGTATTTATTATATATGTGTATTTATTATATATGTGTATTTATTATTATTATTTTTTAAATAATTTCAGAATTTATTTAAAACACATTAGTTATTTCTAAACCATATATAACCCACATTAAATACCTATTTGGATACTTAACCCGATAACATTTATTTTCTATAACATGTAGGAATTATATATGGGTGATAAGTAGCTCATTCACCGGTAGCCAACATGTAAATGCATTTAATTTATAATTTGTGGAATCCTTGGTTAGTAATTTTGTTTAAATAGATAAAATTCATTAAATAAAAAAATAAATTGTATATCATAAAAGATGACTGAAAAAAGAATGGATGAACCACACACATGTTACTAAACAATTCAGAAAAGCTTGACGTTCAAGTTTAAAAGGAATGGTATAATTTGTGTATTGAAAATGGTGAAAGACAGTCTGAAGTTTCCTCCAGCTTTATGGAATTGAACTCCATATTTTAATGTAAATTGTGTCTCTTAACGCTGTTTCTGTTAACGCTAAATTTTCAGAAAAGCAATTAAACGAAGTATGTCTGTACTTGATAATAATCACATAATAATATAAAATAATATTCTTAACAAATGCCGCTATAGTCCTCCAGTCCAAAATTCCTTATTTCCACAATTGCAGTACCAAAACAACTGATACGTTTTCATTATATGAAAAAATAAAATAGACTTTGTTAATTCAACAAAAGTATTAAAGTTGAATATTTTTAAGAAGCTGTGATTAGACTATTAAAAGACAGTTTCCTAGATTTGTAAAATTCGAGGGTAACTCCTTATAGAAGAAATATATCTATTCATTTACAATACAAGTTATTGGGTCATACATTCAAGTTCCTGATACAAAGTGGATGTTTTAGTAAGACAGTAAGGTCAAAGTCAATGGTTAACAAATCACTTTTATTCATTCCTCCACTCTTTGACTAAAGGTTCAAAAATTAAAGACTCCTAATAATTTATTCTCTTTTTCACTTAAAATTCAATTATCATAAACTAATTCAACATTGAATTTAACATTTCTATTTTTTGGTTTGATTGTTTTTAAATTTTTCTAAATTATTTAAGAACTATTTCCACCATAATTTACATGGATCAAATATTTTGAATAAACATCATGAAATTAGTATAAAAGAAAAAATTAAAATTAAAACAATTCATGAAAAATATTAAAAAAAACTAAAGAAAAAAAATATATAATTAAAATTATTCCAGGGTAAAAATAAATAAATTCTATGAAAACACAGAAAAAAACTGAAGAAAAATAAAATTATATATCTAAAAATATAAAAAATCCACAGAAAATATAATGATTAAAATGAAAACTCACAATATTAATTAAAAATATAAAATAAAATAAACATAAATTTAAGTATAAATAAAAAAATTCCAGTGAAAATAAAAATAATTAAATTCCATCGAAAATACATGAACAAAAATGAAAAATAAAAACAAATGTAAAAGGGAAACAACAATACATACACACGCACACAGTCACGCACACCGGCAGACACATACACACAGAGACACACCGAGTTAAGACGTCAATTGAATACATATTTATATATATACATATTTATATATATATTTATATATATATGTATTGTGTACATCAAATTCCCTCTGAAATATTTATTCAAGCCTAATGTAATAAGATATATTAAAATCATTAATTTTTAATCAATTTACTTTTATCAATAAAAACTAATTATGTTTCCATTTGATAAACATTTGATAATTGCTGTTGATGCTTGTCACACTCTAATATAGATTTGCCAAGGATTTATTTATCCATTCCCCTCTTCTTTATTCACCCAGAATCCTAGCAATGATATGCAATTGAATGTTATCCCAATACCCACAATAGGTTGCGGATTTGTGTGATTGTCCCAATCTGTTTGCTGAGATTCATATTGCCCCATTCCTTAGTGTACAATTGTTATTGGGGCATAATGGGTTTCCAACAGTGTATTTATTTAGTAAATACCTCACATTGGCAACGGGTTCATCATCGAGCACTCGGTTTTATCCTTTTATCCACGTTCAACACGTACAAAATATTCCTTACCACAAAATCGCATTGAAAAATTGATTTACTTACACTAATAACATGCTTGGCAAAGGCGGCAGGAAGCAAATTTATTCACAAATTATGTATTTCAAATCCACCTAGCTGCGTTTGAGATATTTTACTATTAGTCTTTGCCATATTACCACATAGATAGCTTGAGAGCAAAATTCTAAGAATAGATTTTGGTTCTTCATTTTATATCATCAGATATTAGGAAGCAAAATAACTATCCATTGAAGGGAAAAAGGCTTGATAATTAATTTCTATAGAAATGATATTAACCATTCATTCTAGCTCCCTAAATTTCCCGAAATATCATTCCAATTATGAAAGGAAATTTCACAAGCCTTAAAATAGTATTTGACATGTTTAACACTTGTGGATTTATAATTTTTGGCCCTAACAAACACAAAATAAGGCTCATTTTTCAATTTTTTTATTGTATAAAAAAACATTTGTATATTTGCAACGGTTATTAAAATTTTTCTTTCTTCAAGTTTTTTAAAATTTCGAAGATCTCTGAAAGCTGAGGCCCCAAGTTTAAATTTATTTTTTTAATGGTAACCAAGTAACGAAACGATTATAAAACTGTAATGCTCGTCTTTTAAATTATTTTAATAAACTTCTATCTGGACTTTCTGAGAATTGTGGCCTAGCTCGATATCTGATGGCCACCCGATAGAAAAAAATACGATTTTCAGATATTTTCTGTGCAAATTACATTCTGTTGAAAAAATAAGACAAAATCCAGTAATTTTTACATTTTTTAATTTGCTATTGAAAATTATTTCGAACGGATAAAACGCATTAAATATATATTTTCAATTAAATATTTCCACCAGCTGATTTCGTTTAGAGATTATTAATAATAAATAAAAATATTTTATTTTACTACTGACTAGTTAATCAGCAACAAACTCATTCAATTACAGTCAATTCTGAATATATTGAATTGATCACTGAATAATTCGTTTCATTGTTGATTGAGCTCATTTCATATTCAGTTATTTCCAATTTGAATTAAATGATTTTCATTTTATCACATTTATTGTTAGAATTATTCCCGGGTAATTCATTCCGTTAATAAATTTGTCGCCTGAATACAGTAATGGCTGGTTTATTTGGTTGCGTGCCATTGCTGCTCGATTCTGCAGCTTCGGACTCGTGCATTTCCTAGGATATTTCCTATTCATACGCTCAATTATTCATGCTATTTCCATCGATTTTGTGCTCGTTGGATTCTTTCAGAATGACGGCATTCCAAATGTCACTTATCAATGACGCAGAAGTGCTTTGAATTTCTGTATTTATACTGTCTATGAACTTTTCTAACAAACTGTCTTGATTAGCTTAAAGCGCGAAATCTTGCATCCCTGAATTCCATATTTTTAAATCGCGGGATTGTCCAATTAAACATTAATGTATAATTAAAAAAAATTTCTAACAATTCATTAATTATTCTGAAAATTAAAGTTTAATCTGAAATATTTGCGTTTTGAAAAATTTGATAAATTCAATTAAAAATGTAATTTGTTTAAATATGTCAAATATTTTGCCTTTTCGCGAGTATTTAATTATTACTGAAATTTGATTAACTTTTTTTTGATTTTTAATCCAGTTTTCTAATACATTTACTTTCAATTGGAAAATATTTTTTGTTTTTTAAATAATCAGAAACAAAGCTCCATTTAGATACATGGGTGGTTTAAGGCTCCAAAATGAATGGAAATATTTTTAAAATTATTTAAAAATAACAATTTTGAATTTAACTTACAACCAATACAACCAATTATTTTACATTCTAACATTTACAATAAAATTATCAGAACTTTTTTTTCAAATTTCACCACTGACTTCTTTTCCATTGACATTGTATTTATAGTCAAGCTTTTTAATAAATACAATTTACAATAAGTATATAATTGATATTTATTAATAACAGTAAAATTCTTTATTATTTTGTTCACCTTTGATTGGTTTTTATTTTCTTTCAGATCTATAATGATTATTGATCAATTTTCTCCGATGTAATATACAAATTCAATCTTAAAACATAATGAAAATAAATGAAATTTTAAAATTATTCAAAATTTTTTTACACTTATTAATTTGGAATAATTGTTTAATAATGTTTTGTGCTGAATAATACTTAATTTATTAGCATTAAGTAGTAAAGGACCATCTGTTAGTGTTCATGTACTTAAAGTTTTAGCAAAAGGTGAGGAGGCTCCATAATATGTTTACACCCAAGGCCCTCAATTTAGCTAATCCACCACAAAATCAATTTTTATTTGTCTTTAATGATATTAGGTTTTGGAAATTTTATATCCAAATTTTTACATTCAACTGTTTTTATTTTATATGAATCAACAATGAAAACAAAGTTAGTTTTTTTCATTTTTCAACCGTCAAAAGGATATAGATGATAATATTCGTGAAGGCTATTCATGTTGAGTGATTTATGAAATCCATGTAATACCGTATTAGCCCGAATATAACGCGACATTTTTTAACATTTTATTTTTATTAAATAATCGACTAAATTTGTTGTCATGAATATAACCTATGTATTACTTTTAATTATCTAACCAAATGTTTACCTGATTGAATTTCCCTTAATTTTAATTTTTTATGAGTATTTTTTTCCTAAAAATCTTTATGAAAATTTTAGTGTCGCGTTATATTCGGGCTAATATTATATTCATGCTTTCACTAATATTATTTTATGATTTTTAAATTTCATATTCTCCATATTTGTTTTACTAAATTGAATAAATTCTGCATTACTAAAACAAATTTAATTTAATTTATTGGGGAGAGTAGGTAGTTAGTAGCCTACGGCAGCAATAGGGGGGGGGGTAAAAAATGTTGCAAACTTTTGATTGCATAACTTTTTCCGTAGACATTTTTTGATTACATAATTGTTGCCGTAATGCCCAATGTTTTCTGGGATTTTAAATACAAATTTTTTTTCAATAAACAAGCCAAGGATAAATATTATTTGGGTGGGTCTCCTTGGTCCTGAGAATTTCAATAGAAAAAGGTAGTCTTCAATAAAAAAGCATGGATTTTTCACACTATAGTGAGGGGATCTTCTTGGTCATGAGAATTTCAATAGAAAAGGTGGTTTACATTAAAAACGCATAGTAAATTTTTAAAACTAAAGTAAATGATGGGTCTAAAAAATTTAAGTAAATCAGGGTTCAGATTTTTTTTGAAATAAAGTAAATTATGGTCCAAATTTTAAAATTAAAGTTAATTAAGGGCTCAACTAAGTAAATTATGGTTCAAATTTTTAAATTAAGTAAATAATGGTTCTAAAAAAAATTAAAATAAAGTAAATTAAGGTCCTAAAAAATTAAATTAAAGTAATGAATGGGCACAAATAACTAAATTAAGGTTCTAAAAAATTAAATTAAAGTTAATTAAGGTCCAAATTTTAAAATTAAGTAATCAATGGTAAAAAAATTTTAAATTAAAGTTAAATAAGTAAATTAAAGTAATAATTTTTAAATAAGTAAATTAAAGTAAATTAAAGTAAGATTTTAAATTTATTAACAAAATAATAGAAGGTGTTTGAGAATTGAAATTTTTTAATGAAATTTTTTATGAAATAATTTTTTAAGTAATTTTAGATGGAAATTTTTTATGGAATAATTTTTAAGATAATTTTTAATGAAAATTTTAATGAAATATTTTTCAATGATAATTTTTAATGGAAATTTTAATAGAATATTTTTTTTTTTTTTAATAATAATAATAATAATAATATTAGTAATAATATATCAACCAAATACTATACAACACATAAAAATTAACTAAACAAATAAAAATAACTAGACACATAACAAAACATAAAAATTTACCAAACAAATAACAAATGTATAGATATAAACTTTTATTTAATAAAATTAGTCCTCATCGGACAAAATAACGTCATCGATATCGATGTCATCTTCTCCAAAATCTTCATTTAATTCTTGCTCATCTTCTCCAAAATCTTCATTAAATTCTTCCTCATCTTCTCCAACATTTTCATCAAATTCTTCTTCAACAATTTCTCCAATATTTAATTCATTTAATCTTACATGCCCATATGCAAGACTAGTATTTTTCCCCACCCAAACCCTTTTGTCATCTTTGTTAGTAAGTGCTATTTTTGTGTTTTTAATTGTAAAAATTTGATGATTTTTGCTTGTTATTTTAGTCTGAGGAACCGAAAAAATCTGGTTAGTGTTATAACAATCCAGGTATGACTGATGTTTTATGTCACTACCTTTCAATGTTACACCTTTAGCCTTTTTTGTTTCCTCATCACCCAACAAGCTATAACATTTTGGTCTAAGAAAAACCCATTCCTTATATTTAAGACCTTTATTCTCGTCTTTGAACTTTCCAATGACTGAATCAAGGTTCTTACTATATAAGGAATGACAACTATTGTAATTGGAAGTATCTAATAAATTATCTCGAATCATTGCAGGTAAAAGAACCTCGAGTTTACAGTTAATGACTTCGAGGAAAAAAGAATCTGTATCACCTGCAACGATATTAATTTTACAATTAAACTCATTGCGAAATGATTCCAGATCCTTATATTGCAATTCATACATTCTAAAATTAATATCGTTGCAGGTGATACAGATTCTTTTTTCCTCGAAGTCATTAACTGTAAACTCGAGGTTCTTTTACCTGCAATGATTCGAGATAATTTATTAGATACTTCCAATTACAATAGTTGTCATTCCTTATATAGTAAGAACCTTGATTCAGTCATTGGAAAGTTCAAAGACGAGAATAAAGGTCTTAAATATAAGGAATGGGTTTTTCTTAGACCAAAATGTTATAGCTTGTTGGGTGATGAGGAAACAAAAAAGGCTAAAGGTGTAACATTGAAAGGTAGTGACATAAAACATCAGTCATACCTGGATTGTTATAACACTAACCAGATTTTTTCGGTTCCTCAGACTAAAATAACAAGCAAAAATCATCAAATTTTTACAATTAAAAACACAAAAATAGCACTTACTAACAAAGATGACAAAAGGGTTTGGGTGGGGAAAAATACTAGTCTTGCATATGGGCATGTAAGATTAAATGAATTAAATATTGGAGAAATTGTTGAAGAAGAATTTGATGAAAATGTTGGAGAAGATGAGGAAGAATTTAATGAAGATTTTGGAGAAGATGAGCAAGAATTAAATGAAGATTTTGGAGAAGATGACATCGATATCGATGACGTTATTTTGTCCGATGAGGACTAATTTTATTAAATAAAAGTTTATATCTATACATTTGTTATTTGTTTGGTAAATTTTTATGTTTGTTATGTGTCTAGTTCATTTTTATGTGTTTAGTTAATGTTTATATGTTTTGTTATGTGTCTAGTTATTTTTATTTGTTTAGTTAATTTTTATGTGTTGTATAGTATTTGGTTGATATATTATTACTAATATTATTATTATTATTATTATTAAAAAAAAAAAAAAAATATTCTATTAAAATTTCCATTAAAAATTATCATTGAAAAATATTTCATTAAAATTTTCATTAAAAATTATCTTAAAAATTATTCCATAAAAAATTTCCATCTAAAATTACTTAAAAAATTATTTCATAAAAAATTTCATTAAAAAATTTCAATTCTCAAACACCTTCTATTATTTTGTTAATAAATTTAAAATCTTACTTTAATTTACTTTAATTTACTTATTTAAAAATTATTACTTTAATTTACTTATTTAACTTTAATTTAAAAATTTTTTTACCATTGATTACTTAATTTTAAAATTTGGACCTTAATTAACTTTAATTTAATTTTTTAGAACCTTAATTTAGTTATTTGTGCCCATTCATTACTTTAATTTAATTTTTTAGGACCTTAATTTACTTTATTTTAATTTTTTTTAGAACCATTATTTACTTAATTTAAAAATTTGAACCATAATTTACTTAGTTGAGCCCTTAATTAACTTTAATTTTAAAATTTGGACCATAATTTACTTTATTTCAAAAAAAATCTGAACCCTGATTTACTTAAATTTTTTAGACCCATCATTTACTTTATTTTAAAAATTTACTATGCGTTTTTAATGTAAACCACCTTTTCTATTGAAATTCTCATGACCAAGAAGATCCCCTCACTATAGTGTGAAAAATCCATGCTTTTTTATTGAAGACTACCTTTTTCTATTGAAATTCTCAGGACCAAGGAGACCCACCCAAATAATATTTATCCTTGGCTTGTTTATTGAAAAAAAATTTGTATTTAAAATCCCAGAAAACATTGGGCATTACGGCAACAATTATGTAATCAAAAAATGTCTACGGAAAAAGTTATGCAATCAAAAGTTTGCAACATTTTTTACCCCCCCCCCCCCCCCCCATTGCTGCCGTAGGCTACTAACTACCTACTGGGGAGTGAGGTTCTGTAAGATGTAAATAAGTGCCAAGATTTCAACGATAAAGTAAGTTTGGAAACCGGTGAATTATAAACAAGTGAACGTCCCTGTTTAGGCCAGAAGGAAAATGGCTGTACATCCAAAATTAGTTGACAATTCAATTCATTCAACCAATCATCGGTTATGAAGCGAATAAATAATTAAACATTAATTAAAAATAAACACAACTTTCAAAAATAGTTTCATACAAATCATAATTAAATATTTATTTTTTTGTTACTCGTGTCGTTAATTAGATTGTTTCAATAATGAAATTGTTACTAAATTTAAATATCATTATTTTAATTGCCTACTCACTATTGAGAGTAGAATAATTTAATAAACAAATTTTAAACAAATGTTTTTAAATCTGTGTTTTAATAGTATTACCTATCTTTTATTTCGTTTTTTATTATCATTGTTTTATATTTAATATTAATTTTCGGTGTTGCCTTTTTCAAGCATTTAGAAAAGTCAGTACAAAAAATTTGTATTAAATAAAAAAATATTGATATTATAAAAATGAAATAGATTAAATAAAGATCAATAAAGAAAATAAATTTTAATGTATTCAAATACAATTTGAACCCACTTCACTTTCCTATTTACTGGTATCCTTATATTCCCGTATTTGTTATATTTATTTTCACTGGTTTATTCAACTATTTATAAACATCATAAGGGTTAACATATAATATATTTAGATCAATCCCGTAAATCTTGTAACCAGAATCAAGCATGAAGCTGAGGAACCTTCGACAAATCTTAAAAACTTTACTGAAATATCAGATTTCGTCAATTGTTTTCGAAGACGACGTCGAGGTCGAAGTCGATATGTTCCATACAGTCTATCAAGTGATCAATCTCGCATCCCATTCAACCCATCTAACAATGGTGTTGATAATAATAAAAAAATCGACTGTTTTTATCCGAGCTCCTCTACCAATTGTAAACATTTTTCATGTCCGAATTGTAAATTGCAATTCGCAAATCGCGACTCGCTAGCAATGCACATGATGGAGAGTGTCAGACTCGACGGATGTCAAACTCATAAAACCTCTAAAAACAAACCAAGTCCCACATTGCCAATGATTGAGCCAACTAATGTGAACAGATCTCAGTTTTCCACAGATTACGACAATAACTGTCGAGATAAAATTGTTTCGTCGTCTGCAAACGGAACGAGTACGTTCTCAGATATCAGTAGGGAAAGAATCCAAGCTCCATGCTTCATTTGTAAAATATGTGGCGAGACATTCATCAATTTAGATTCATTGGCCATGCACATGTTCATTCATGTTCAACAAGAATCAAACTCAAAAGATGTTCCTGGTCATCAAAAATCAAATCACCACCATCAACAACAACAGCCCATTTTATCAACCAACTCTGTAATGCCCTTACCAGAGTCCATATGGAGCAATCACCTCAACTCGTCTCTCTATTTTAAGAGTCTATTAACCACCTCCCTAATAGATCCAAACAAACTACAACTCGAGTTGTCTAGAGCATCAGATATTCCCACGACGGGTAAAATCCAGTCATTGACCAAATTCAACTCTACCATATCTAACAACACAGAAGACGAAATTATGGAAAGAAAATGTCGATCAGCTCCCCTCTACAATACAAATCTAGATGAAAAATCAGTGTCAAGTTTAAACAACGACTCAGAAGAGAAACACCAAAAGTCACAAAGCGACGTAATGGCAAACGGGGAGGCGAGCCCTAATTTGTTGAAAGACAGTATGGATAATGATATCCAATTTCTGTCGAAATTGCACAAATGTAACCATTGCAAAATCCTATTCGAAGATGCCACAACTTATTGCCTCCATATGGGTTTGCATAATGTCAACAATCCCTGGCAGTGCAACATGTGCGGCAAGAAGTGTTCCGATCTTCACGATTTTACTGTTCATTCTCTTCATTTCTGAGCCTCCCAACCAATATTACTCCAGGTCAACTTATAGGATTATGAAGACTTGCAAATATCTATTTCTCCTAATGACATTGTTAAATGAATCATGAAAATTTTGGAAATTTCTGTAATAATATATATTTCGTTTTGCACTTTCTAGTCTAGTTCGGGACCATTTAACCTTTATTAATATCAAATAAACCCACTAATTGCGTAAATGTCAAGCATTTCCTCATCAAATCATATTATCCTCCTGGAGGTTAGGATTGGCTTTGGCTCTGGCAAGAGTACTCCTCCATTCAATTCGGGTATTAATTGCATTCCTATTAAACATTTTTGGATTGAATACAAGAAATGATTTAATTTAGGTTACTTAAACAAAGAAGGAGAATATTTGTGCAATGTTGACCTTGTCAATGAAATGAGATATCAACACCTATTGATTGCACTTCTAACGCGATTTATTAAAACAAAACAAACTCTCAACAATTAAATTTTAATGATTAACACAGTTATAATCTCGTTCCTTTTTGCTGCTCGCCCGATTTGTGTTGACTTTACTGTTTTGGCTCTTTAATTTGTAATACTACAAATTTTATTTCGATAAACCAACTCTTTTATTCTGTTTCTATTTTCTAGTCTATTTTTATTGCGTTTATCGAAAATGAAAATTACTCCTTGTGATGAAGTAAGTACCGTATATACTCGCGTGTAAGTCGAGAAATTTACGTCAAATTTTCAAGTCAAAATAGCCACTTCGACTTATACGCGGGTCAAAAAACGTACAAATTAATTTTTAATGAAATTATTAATTTCTTTTTTTATTTTTGTTACTTCGACTTATTCGCGGGTTTCCAATTTAGGACTTAAAAACCTCTTAAAATTACCTCGACTTATACGCGAGTATATACGGTAAATTGTTTTGGAAATGGTTTATCAAAATGAGATCGGTTAGTATACTATTATTTGAGGAAATGATTAAAAATTTAGGCCAAAGTTGTAATAGGAAATCATACACTGGGAAGTCTTTTTTTATACTGCTCGTCTGTATACAGTTCCGTTATGATGACTCCCGTGTCCCCTACATTTCTAATATCACTAATTCAATTATAATTTATAATAAAAATTCACATTCAAGTTTGGTACAATCTTGAATGCTTAAAAATTAAGCGCATAAAAAATTAAAAAAACTCCTGCATACTTGTCATACTTCCTTCCTCCTCGATATCTAATTTGATAGCTCTACTTTCTTTCGGAACATTTTCCAATATTCTAGATGAATTCTACATCCACCTTTGAGTTTTCATTCCCACACAGCCCCAAACAATTTCTAACTGCTCTTTCAATAAAAATACTTTTCCTTCTGTACCAACTGAATCTAAACTGTCGTCCATATAAGTTGATTTTACCACCGTCTCAATTGTTCTTGGATATTTTTGTTCTAATCTCTTCGCATTTTCTTGTGATACAAATTGAGCAAGGTATGGTGAAACGTTTAGACAAAACACAAGTCGGTTAAACTCGTACGTTTTTACTTCATTATCTTTCACTCATGGAAATCTCAAATATTTTTTATCATTTTCCGTGATTGCTATTTGTAAGAACATTTCACTTTTATCACAAACTATAGCGACTCTGTTTTTCTAAACCGCATTAAAATATCAAACAAGTTATTTTGCATTTTAGGACTAGTTTCGATATTGTCGTTTAGACATCTTCCAGCAACTCTTGCCGCTAAGTAAAAAACTATTCTTATTTTTGAAGTTTCCTTATCCCTCTTTATCACAGGGAAGTGAGGTAACAACCATCTACTTTCTCCTTCTTCCATTTTGCAGATCTCTCTGATATATCCATTTTTTTCATGTTCGTCAATTAACCTCGTATACTCTCTTCAACACTTCGTCTTTTGTACTCTTCCCCAGTTGACACCTTAACCTCTTTTCTACCATTTGTTTATCCGGTTTTAATTCCATTCTTTCTGATTTTCACGGTAAACTAACCTCGAATCGGTTATTTTTGAAAGTCAATTTATTTTTTGTGTCATACATAATCAGCTTATCCTTTATTGAGAGTGCCATTGGGGCCTCTTGGATTTTCTCAAGATCCCAGAATTTCTGGATCTGAAAACCAATATCTTCATCTTTGATAAAGAAAGAATGAACAAAATTCGTCTGATGAACGAATGGTACACCATCTCCAGACCCACCTACACAGATCCATCTCAATGGCGTGAGTCTCGCTGTTGGTTCGTTTCCATTTCCACTGATTTCTTTTATTGCTTTATGTAATTCTAAATAATCAGCTCCGATTAATACATTAACCGTTTGCTTACCATTTAAAGACGGAAATGGAATTCCTTTTAAATGGAACCATAAAGTAAGCTGCTTTGGTACAATCAATAACTCTCGTGTTCCCAGTAATAGACAAGAGCTAATGCTTTAAATTTTTTCACAATTTTCTTATTCGTATTTTTAAGATACATTTCGACTACTCTAGCAGGTATTCCTTCAGTCCTTCCCCCAATAACCTTTATTTATGCGTGCATCTCGTTTCCGTCGAGGTTGAGTTCTGACACAACTTTATTACTTATGAAACTCTTTAATATAGTATAATCTAACAGCGCATTCGCCAATATTTCTTTTCCATTGTTTTCTATTATAATAGGAACGATCCTCAGATTGAACCATTTTCTTCCCGTCAATATGATATCTTGTTCAAATCCCATCATGATATTTTCTTCTAACATATCTTGTTTAAGAGGTCGATGAACCAATAAATGTGCATACATTCGCAGTCCTCAAGTCTGCACATTTTCTCTTTTTGACATTCCTTTACTAAGGGATACTTCCCGAAACAGTTAAAACATAGTTTATATTCCTTAATTTTTCTAAATTTATCTTCCACACTCATCTTTCGGAAAATAGAACATTGAGTAAGGAAATATTTTCCTTCGCACAACTGGTATCTTTGATATTTTAACTCATCTTGATCTTGAACTTTTAAATTATGTTTTTCATTTTTGTTTGAGATGTCTTTCTTTATTCTGTCTTTTCCCATGGACTGGTTTAACGTCACGTTGGACCTAACTGGTTGACTTCGGTATTCTTTATGATTAGTTATACTTTCTTCCTGATTTGGTCTGTGCCATTCCGTTGTTTCTTTAATCTCTATCACTTGTTTCACTCGTAATAACTTCCTCTGTAACCAACTCTGGAAGGTTTTAATCAGTTTATCTGATTCACCGCTTTTTTCTTCTTCACTATAAACTAACAGCCACTCATATAGGATAGGTCTTGTTAACTTTTGTAACAACTTTTCGAAAATGAAACTCGCTCCTAGTTCACTTCCTTTCTCCATATCATCTAGGCGTATAATGATGGTTTCGATGAGACTGACGAGGTTCTCAAAATCTCTTATTTCTCCATATCTAATAGATCGAAATCTTTCTAAATCATTGAGGAGGTTCCTATACAATCTCTCTTCCCTACCGTAATTTATTTCTAATCTCTCCAACGCAGCGTCATACGCTCTTGCAGAATACCCCAAATTCTGAATCAATTTGTATGGCTCTCCCGTAAGGTACTGTATAAGATGCTGCAACTTTTCTTCCTTGGTCCCAACCGCTTTATCTATTCTGGCTCCAAATATTGCTTACCAGGCAGGGTAATCTTTTATTTGACCATTGAAGACTGGAATTGTTAACCTTTTGAGCCTTTCCAAGGTAGGTACTGTTGGGTACTTAGGGGTGTGTCGTTTTAAATTTTAAATACGTTAGGGGTAATTACAGGTATCCACTCGACTCTTTCCTAAGCATCTCCGTGACTATTATACTTTAAACCATTTGTGTACCCATGGCGACGACCGTGTTGGTACTGTACACAAAGGCGAAAAACAATGAGCAGGTGAGCTCTATTGATAAATCTACTCCCCATTGTATTTTCTCTTCGGGTTCTAGGCGGCCGATAAAAGGTCTTACGTCATTAATCATTTTCTATTTCTACTTTCCACTTTCTATTTTATTCAGCTATGGTCCTCATTTCAATATGTTTCCTATTGTTCTTTTTTCAAAATTTTGTGCAGGGATGCACCCTTATTTTTCTGTCATAAATAATTATGTGTTTTCTATAATACTTGTCGATAATTTATTTTCTAGTCGATAAATGTCGTTCTATATTTTTGGCGTTCTTGTGAAAAATGTAACCCAGTTCTTTCAAAATTTTGAGTAGGGGTCTGCCCTTATTCACAAGTTAATAAACAAGTTTCCACACTTCTCATAAAAATTTGAGCAGGGATCTGCCTGTATTTCTAATTCTGGACTATCGGATATCTTAACTATTCGTGGTCTTTATAAAATTGCCTAAACCTACTTCATCTACCGACAACTGGACATAACTATCCTATTATTTCTCCTAACTCAGTGATATCTATGAAACTAAAAGTGACTGAGCCATCCTAAACTATCCAAACCTAAACAAGGCCATAAACTATCTTAAAATGACTTTACGCTCTCCATTCGTTCTTATCAATATCTATATCCTCTAATCCGATGGACCAAACTGACGAAATATCTGCTGACCAACGACATGAATGTCATCAGTTCGCAACTATTCCGCTGAATCCAGAGCATCGACACATAAATTTCATGAAAAACCACCCTACATTATAATATTATCCAAAAAAGACAAAAATTGCATAGACAAAACACAAGAATTAATTAAAAACAAATCCAATTAAAAATTTTATTCAATCCTACAAATTACATTTTACATCATATAAATTTATCATTAATAAAATCAAACTCATCTTACCCAACTCCTATTAAAATATTATTCAAAGTTAAAAATAAAATGAACTGACACAAAATTAGCCAAGCAAATTCAATTACTAAATCCTAAAAATTACATATTATTTCATATAAATTTATCATTAATATAAAATTAAGAAAAATCAAAATTACCTCAACACGCATGCATAACTGACAATTGAGAGCTCCGAGATTTGAATTGTCTATTGTAGCGATTTTCAGTTAACCAGTTTTTTTATATGAAATTTCACTCAGTATTTATACTGATTGAATTCTACGCCTATGCATTCTCTGCTACTATATCCAATTAGAATGCGAGGCAATTCTGATTAATTTTTGCATGCATGCATGAATGTGTGCAATTGTTTATTTTTTAATTTTATTAATCAAAATTCTAATTTTTATTAATTTTTAAGATTAATTTTTGTAAATTCTATAATTTAAATAGTTTTTGCTAATTTTAATTTAGTTTTACAAGTTTTATAATTTAAATAAGTTTAGTTAATTTTATTTTAGTTTCATTGATTCAAACAATTTGGTTTTATAAATTTTTATAATTTATCTAATTTTGCTACTTTTATTCTACTTTTTATCATTTTATCAGTTTACTAGATAATTTATTTTAAATTTTAAATTTATTTATTTAGAAATTTTTCATATTATTAATTAATTTATTACCCATTATTTTATTTATTATTAATTTATTTTTTAATTGTTAGCTATTCCGAATGCGATGTTTCTCCTAATTGTGTTAGTGATCGTGACTTTTTTTTGCGGCCTTTATTTTATTACCCGGGTCTTATTTATCATCAATGTGTTATGTACTTTAATTTGTATTAATTGGTGTTTTAATTTAACTTGGTGCGATTTTTATGTTATATATTTTTGACTCATTAAAACAAGCTCTTGATTCTCAGTTCTAGCCCAACAGTACTTATGCCTCCAATTTTACTTTATCTATCTCAATCCCAACTTTTTTATTTTTGGTTGCCCCTATTTGGCTGTTTAAGTCTTCATCTTTCTCTATAATCTCCTTAACATCCTTCTTTATCTTTTTTAGTTCAGTAGTTCTTCCCAATTTTCCCCTAATACTTCTTATTCGGTGAGTTTATCCATTACTACTTCATAAATTTCTGAGTATTCCTCATAGACTTTAGACTTTTCCTTATCAACTAGACTTAGTTTTACCCGGCTCCTAAGTCTAATTAATCCATTTTTATTGGAAGCTATCTTATTCATTCTATCACAAAAACTTCTTCATTTCCCCCTCTCAAACATAAAAAAAGTTGGAGTGTCGAGTCCTTTTTGATGGCATAACTAGACAGAGTTCGATCTTCTTCTAATTGTTTGCCAGCAAAAATGAGTCTTTGTAGATACTAGGTACTCCTTCCTTATCTTGAGTTTTTCCTTTCACTAGATTCGACTTCAAGAATTACCGTCTTACCCGTGAGAGTTTTCACTAAAATTTGCATTACCCTTCCTAAACGCATAATCGGATGGTATGAATGTTTATTTTGAGAATTAATTAATTCGTTATTCCTTTTAATTTGGATACCCTGGGGCCCATAGCATGATATCCTCTTAAACTTAATTTTTTTTATTAATATAAAGGTGTACACCCTCATATTCCTACATGCTATTAAAAATGACAACAATAAAAAATATTCATTAATTAAAATTTATTAAATAAAATTAAATAAATGAATATAAATTTTTTGCATCATAAATATAGATACAACTATCATAAACTTTTCAGGTTCCATTGCTATCACCATAACAAATGGAAACCAGGCAATGCAACCGGGTAAAACCTCCAAAACAATTTATCAATGAGTAAATACGGAAAATTTGTAGCAAAAACTAAAAACTAAAAATCACATTTTGTAATTTTTAATATAATAAATAAAACATTATTTAATTAATTTTATTATTTCAAACCATTTTTCACTATTAAAAAGTTAAATTTTTTCCATAAACTTATATTTATAAATTAAAACAATAAAACAATTGAGTGTAATTTCTCCACACAATTGTCAATTTTATCAACTTTATCACTTCTTTCTAGATTTTTACATTCCAATCGAATCGAATCCAATTCTTTCGTGCAGCTTTCTTTCAAATCTTTATTTCTTTCCGCCACGTCCTTGTAATCGAAGTTCTGAATGTAACATCGGAAAACTTGAATAATATTGCTAATATATTTTCTAATATTTGACGCTATTTTATTCCACGGGATTCGATTGTACCTCCTGCACTGAATCACAATGCCCCCAATTGAATGGACGATCTTCAGATTAATTATATCAAGATCTATGGTAATCAGTTTTCTGTCTTTAGTTTGATCTTTTGATACTTTAAATTTCTTCCAAATTTTCTCTGCTGATTCAGATAAATTGTCGAGCAAATGAACAATATTTTCCAGCCGGTCATTGTAAATAAATTTTTCAACATATATATTTTTGCGTTTAGAAATCTTTGCTTCAATTTCTTTTATCTTGATTTCCATTTCCAAATTTCTATTATCTTCGTTATAAGGTAAGAAGTCCGCCTCGTTGAGGGCGATTGACAAATTTGGAAAAATCAAGTTCATGTTATTGGATATAAAATGGTTGAAATAACAAAGAAGCTGCCCCATTACCCACCTAGAAAGAGAGGAATAATATTTTTGTTGTTCATTCAGTTTATTCAGTCTCTCGTATATATCTTGCAAATACTCGACAAGTTGCACTTTCTTAATTCTCGTCTTCCTATACTGCCGGATGGATTCTTTGGCTGTGTCTAGTAAATATTCATGTTTATCGTATAGATGTCGGCTAATGCCAAATTCCTTCTCAAATTCATAAATTAAAAAATGTAGAATTTCTTGTTCATGAGATTCGTATTTAACGACAATGGTTGACATGTCATAAATGCCTCCGAAAATAAAAACTGCTGAATCAGTTTCGTATTTGTAATTTTTGCAAAAATCTACAATCATCTCATTGAACTCTGACTCTGTCGTTTCTAGATTTAATAATCCGAAATCAGGTAAGGAAATATTATTTTGGGAAACAGTTGGAAATTCAAATAGGTGAAAATTTATCCTTGTAATGAAATAATTTAAATAAGTAAAATCCATCATCTCTATGAAGTTCTCGTTTGTTCCATTATTGGCTGTGAGAGTTGCGATAGGCAATTTATCTAAAGGGCATAGGTTATTATTAGCCAGCCAACAGTTGGCACAACTCCTACATAAAAAATGCCCACAATTACCAATCTTTAAACTTTCTTTGTAGCTAATTGATGAATAGCATATTAAACATTCTAGATCGATTTCCATATCAATAATTTATTGATTTAAAAATTAAATTAAAATTAAATATTAATTTGAAATTCATTCTTAAAATTAATAATTATTAATAATTAATAATTATTTATTCTTTAATTTATTGGATAAATGTTTCTAAAGTAATTTAATAAATAAATTTAATTTAAAAAAATTTAAATTAAAAATAATATTAATTGAAAAATGAAGTTTTAATATTTCTTATAAAAATTACTAAATAATGGTATCGATTTAAATATAACTAAAGACGCCAAATCCAATATATATTTTTAACTACAATATATTTCGACAGACTCACTGTCTTCGTCAGGTAGAATTCAAATTAAATCAATCTAAATTGCCCTTTTCAAAGTGTTGGGCTAGAACCGAGAATCGAGAGCTTGTTTTAATGAATCAAAAATATATAACATAAAAATCGCACCAAGTTAAATTAAAACACCAATCAATACAAACTAAAGTACATAGCACATGGATGATAAATAAGACCCGAGTAATAAAATAAAGGAACGTAAATAGAGGTCGCAATCACTAACATCATTAGGAGAAATATCGCATTCGGAATATCTAACAACTAAAAATTAAAATAATAATAAATAATATAATGGGTAATAAATTAATTAATAATATGGAAAATTTTTAAATATATAAATGTAAAATTTAAAATAAAATATCTAGTAAACGGATAAAATGATAAAAAGTAGAATAAAAGTAGTGAAATTAGATAAACCATAAAATTTATAAAACTAAATTGTTTAATGAAAACTAAAAATAAAACCAACAAAATTATTTAAATTATAAAACATATAAAACCAAATTGTTTAAATTAATGAAACTAAAATAAAACTAACTAAACTTATTTAAAATATAAAAACTGGTAAAAATAAATTAAAATTAGCAGAAACTATTTAAATTATAGAATTATAAAAATAAATCTTAAAAATTAATAAAAAAATAGAATTTTGATTAATTAAATTAATTAAATTAAAAATTAAACAATTGCACACATTCATGTATGCATGCAAAAATTAATCAGAATTGCCTGGAATTCTAATTGGATATAACAGCAGAGAATGCGTAGGCGTACAATTCAATCAGTATAAATACGGATTGAAATTTCAGTTATAAAACTTACGGTGAACATATGCTCTCAATTTTCGATTTCATGCCATCGCGGTGAGGTAAATTTGATTTTTTTTGTGTAATGAAATTTTGTTAAGTCTAATGTTGTTTTAAATTGAAGTTAATTTTTGTTAATATTGGTATGGTATTATTCATTTTGTTGTTGTTAAGTCTAATGTTTTACAATTTTATGAATTAATAAAATTTTAATGGAATTTGTTTTAATTAATTCTTATGTTTGGTTTATGCAATTTTTGTCTTTTTTTTGAATAATATTATAATTTAGGTTGGGTTTTTCATGATATTTATGTGCCGATGTTCTGGGCTGGGGAAGGTTTGTGGATGGGTGGCACTACTTGCTGTTAGTCGGCAGATGTTTCGCCAGTTGAGTCCATTGGGGTAGGGGATATAGATAGGGATATGGACGGTTGGAGAGGGAAAAATCAATTTGCGATAGTTTAGGGCCTTATTTGGAGTTAGATAGTATAGGACGGCTCAGTTACTTTTATTTTCATAGATATTTCTGAGTTAGGAGAAATAATAGGATAGTTATGTCCAGTTGTCGGTAGATGAAGTAGGTTTAGGCAATTTTATAGAAACCACGAATAATTAAGATATCCTATAGTCCAGAATTAGAAATACAGGCAGATCCCTGCTCAAAATTTTTATGAGAAGTGTGGAAACATGTTTATTAAATTGGGAATAAGAGCAGACCCATACTCAACGTTTTGAAGAATTAAGTCACATTTTCCACAAGACCCACCGAAAATATGGAACGACATTTATCGACAAATATTATAGAAACCACACAATGATTTACGACAGAAAAATAAGGGCGCATCCCTGCACAAAATTTTGAAAAGAAACAATAGAAAACATCCAAAAATGAGGACTATAGCTGAATAAAATAGAAAAGTAGAAAGCAGAAATAGAGAATGATTAATGACGTAAGACCTTCTATCGGCCGTCTAGAACCCGAAGAGAAAATGCAATGGGGAGTAGTTTTAGCAATAGAGCTCACCTGCTCATTGTTTTTTCGCCTTTGTGTACATTACCAACATGGTCGTCGCCATTGGTACACAAATGGTTTAAGGTGCAATAGTCATGGGGGTGCTTAGGAAAGAGTCGAGAGAATATCTAAATTACCCCTGACGTATTTAAAATATATGGGATTTGGCGTTTTTAGTTCTAAAGAGAGGAATAATATTTGTGTTGTTCAACACAAATATTATTCCTCTCTTTCTAGGTGGGTAATGGGTAGGCTTGGCAGATAAAAATTTCGAAAAAAACGTACATACAAAAATTGATCAGCATAAAAATGAAAACAATTAAAGATACATGTTATGTAATTTTTTTATTATTATAATTATCAGTAAATATGTTATATATAAAATTATTAAATTATTTTAAAAAATAAAATATTTTAAAAAATAAATCACAAGGTGTTTAATTCTGCCTTAACAAAAAATTAATTATATCACTTCAATAAAATATTAAAATTAATTATATGAATAGTATAACAATTTAAAAAACAAATAACAAGGACTTTAATTCTGCCTTTAAAATAAACTTAATTGTATTAATAGTATAACAATTTAAAAATAAATCACAAGGACTTCATTTAATTATAATTTGATTAGGTATATTATATTATAACAAAACAAATCAAAAAATAATCAGTAATTAAACGTACCTTTAGGTACGTTTTCACTAATTCCTTAAAAAACGTACATTCTTATTTTGTAAGCCAAAATAACGTACGGTACGTTCAAATAACGTCCACCTGGCAAGCCTAGTAATGGGGCACATTTTTGTTATTTCAACTATTTTATATCCAATAACATGAACTTGATTTTTCCAAATTTGTCAATCGCCCTCAACGAGGTGGACTTCTTACCATAAAACGAAGATAATAGAAATATCGAAATGGAAATCAAGATAAAAGAAATTGAAGCAAATATTAGAAAATATATTAGCAATATTATTCAAGTTTTCCGATGTTACATTCAGAACTTCGATTTCAAGGACGTGGCGGAAACAAACAAGGAATTGAAAGAAAACTGCACGAAAGAATTGGATTCGATTCGATTGGAATGTAAAAATCTAGAAAGAAGTGATAAAGTTGATAAAATTGACAATAGTGTGGAGAAATTACACTCAATTGTTTTATTGTTTTAATTTATAAATATAAGTTTATTGAAAAAATTTAACTTTTTAATAGTTTTATAATTGACGGTGCTAAATTATGAAAAATGGTTTGAAATAATAAAATTAATTAAATAATGTTTTATTTATATTATATTAAAAATTACAAAATGTGATTTTTAATTTTTAGTTTATTTACTCATTGATAAATAGTTTATTTATTTATTATTTTATAAAATCAATCCATAACCAGATCACTATGACATCGTTGTTTGATAACTGATTAGGACTGTTTGTGTGTGTGTGTGTTTATGTAATGAAGTGACATATTTATGTATGTTATCTGTCTCAATGATATCACTTAAACTAATAACACTCCCTTTTCTAGTTTTTGCAATTGGAAGGTCTATAAATAGTATTACAATAACATAAATCCTATTTTATCATATACAATAAATGGTTAGTATTATTATTATTACAATTACATTATTCAAGTAATACATATTATTGCTAATAATGTTATGAAACAATTTAAACAAATTATTGTTTAGCCAAGTGCTAACAACAGACATCTGGGTTATTTTCGCCGAAATATTGTTTGGGAATTCTTTAAACTGTTGAAATGCAAATATTACATGATGTTTCATTTTAGCGTATGAAATTGAAAAAAAGTACTTTTATCTAACTTATTCTTGACAAGTGGTATTAGATAGAATAGTATAAAAGTGAAACACAACTTTGATTAGAATAGAACCACAAAATATACGGGCACGGAATGGCGAAAACAAATTTAATTACGAAATTATCTGTGAAAACATTGTCATATTGGAGAGGCAATTTAAAACAAATTATTTAAGTTATTTATCGCGAGTATCGCGAATTTAAAAATTGAAACAGGAAAAGCAACTAGATCGATTCTACCGATTGTCAAAACGAAAGTCGTAATAATAATGTCGTAATAATAATAATAATGTAATAATAATAATGTTATTCTTCCCAAATGTTTGCAATAAGCACTCAACCGTCACTGTTGTAATATTGAATCATTCTGTGTCGGTAAGAATGTCGATAAAAGTTTGTCTTGAATTCGTTTTTATTGTCAACTAAGGCACACTTTGGAGTCAGGTCAATAATAATTGTAGATTTCAAAGTTTTGGAATAACTGTATTACATCTTGCTGATTCGAGTGATATAAAATAAATCTGTGAAGAATGTTTATAATTGCTGTGTTTTTGCTATGTTATAAATTCTGACAGTCAATAGTTCCTCTCCTGCAGTAAACAAGGCACTCACCATGTTAGACATGTTTTTACAACACATTTTTTTACAATAAAATAATCAGTTTTAAACTCATTAAATTAATTTAACAACCTATTGCTAACCATTTATGTGGTAAAACAAGATCATTTCAAATAGTAATTAATTTCTAATCAATAATAAAAATAAATAATTGCCTAAATACGTGTGATATTTAAAAATTATATAAGTCAAAGAAATATTTATTCTAAAGCATTTGAATGGTCTAAATATATCACATTTAAAACAAAACTTTCAAGTAAATTCAAGATCCTTGGCACTTCTTCGGATTCGCTCATTTTAATAATGTTCGCCTGTAAAATTTCAATTAATTTTAGTAGCGAATTGATGAATTTAAACAAATTTTGTTTTTTATTCAAGTCTCTGACTAAATTAAACAGAAGATTTGTTAAATCTTTCACATTGTCGAGTACCTCACATCCAAAATTATCTATTTGTTTTAGTTTATCATTTGAAAAATTTGAATAAAAGATTTTGTCGAAGCTTCCAGTCCAAAATCCTAAAATTTCAAAGGGAAAGTGAAATCTACTGAAATGTAAAATATGGGCAAACAATGCTAAATTGTCATAAGAAAGATTTTTTTGTGCAGAATTATTCAGAATAATCCCTACTGTCTCTAACAACCTTTTGATTATTTGTAAGATTACTTGGGATTTTTTGTCACATAAAGTTTTGTACTCTTCATTTTCACTTGTTTGTAATTTACCAATCTTCCTATGTTTTCTGTTATCTACAACCTTTTGGTTTTTGACAGGCACCCTTGACACATACATTTTGATGCGACTAATAGATAAATTAGGAAAAAGAAATTGTAAAATACAAAAACAAAAAGAGATCTGTTCTAAAATGAAGTCAATTAATTTAATACAGACATCGTCTCCATTATTTATGGCCGTCAACAGACCAGGAAAAGAATTTAAGAAGTGTCCGTGATTTTCTAGACCTTTCAGATATTCTTCATATCCAAACCGATTTAGAATATCTATGATGTCCGAAGAATTTTCTCGCTTGTTAGTAATATGGGACAAAACGTGGTCAAGAAGAATAAAAATCAGTGAAAACAAATTCGATTTAGATAAAAAATATTTGCGCTTTAATAAATTTACATTTTTTAAAATATTGTAATAACATGTGTTAACAATCTTTGACATATTTTCCATTTCCTCATTATAATGGTTTTTCAAATTTTCAAAATCACTTTTTGATGTACTTTTGTTGACATTCGCAAAACCGAAAATGCAGGAATTCAATAAATTTTCGGTATTATTTTTTAGGTACTCGGAATAATTTGTCAAATTTTCGAAGATCGCATGCAAATTTTCAATGAGATTATTAGCATTTCCCAGCACTGATAAAG
This sequence comes from Schmidtea polychroa, assembly GCA_959609185.1. Taxonomy (NCBI): domain Eukaryota; kingdom Metazoa; phylum Platyhelminthes; order Tricladida; family Dugesiidae; genus Schmidtea; species Schmidtea polychroa. The sequence continues at coordinate 40,494 of CAUHTR010003114.1, forward strand.
CGATAATATCTTGAATCTTTATTGAACTTTCTAAATGTTCTGTAACACATTTCACTGAGGTAATCGGTATTCTATCTAATGGGCAAGTTGTATTCATAATCAGCCATCGTTTGGAGCACTCTATGCAGAATGAATGCCCGCACTTTTCATATTGTATCCGCATTTCATTGGTCAATGTTGAATAGCATATTAAACATTCCTGATCAATTTCCATTTTAATATCAACTACAAATATTTTATTTGAAATTGATTATTTTTTATTATCAAAAAAAATTCTTTTCAAATTCATTGGTTAAAATATTTAAAAATAGTTTAAAATTGACAAAAAACTAATTATTAATCAAAAATGATATTTTAATAATTTCTCTTCGTTTTGTAAAGTATTTAAAATTATTTTCATAAAGTTTTATAATTTTAAAATATTTTTTTAAAATTTTATACATTTATTAAAAATTTAAATTAGTTAATATTAATTTTAGTTAATCATTAATTTTTGTTTACTAAAATCAATTAAATTATGGATTAATTAATAAAATCACTTTATTAACAATTATTAATCAATAACATATTTTCCGAATTTTCACATTCTATTTTCACATTGTTTCAATTGTTGGGTTATTACTGCTAAAGTCGGAACTGATTCTAACTCCTCGTGTTCTTTGTCTCAGTTATTAAAAAAAACTCAACACAAAACATTTTATTAAATGTCAACAAATTTTAATACAAAGCTCTCGATTACACTTTTTTCCTTCTAGACTCTTCAATATCAGTTGGAAGCAGGTGACCCTAAGGAAGACCACTTTTATCAGATAATGGCAATGATTTTTCTCTACTTACAAATTTGAATTGTCTAATCTTCCTACTCTTTAATCACGATATCGTAGCTTCATCTCTTCGACAAACTGGCATTTACCCAACTGTGTCGTTTACATTTATATTGTTATTCACCCCGCTTACTCGCATAATTGAATTAGCCTCGACCAAAATTTTGAAAAAACCCAATAATTGAACAGATGACATATTGCCTTTGTTCACATATCTCATTTTACTAATTCACAACTGATCAACTTTATTTGTTTTGAAAGATGGACTAATTTCATTATCCTTTTGTTTACTACCCGTGTTTCTACATGGTTAGGGTTCTCAAATTTCCAACATAACTAACTAATTATTTATTTTTAATTAATTTGTATTTTATGAATATATTAATGAATATTGCATTTTTATAGTGTGTCACAAATTACAAGTAGATATAATTTATTTGTTATTTGGCTATTTTATATTTATATTTTTAATTTTATTTGTAAATAAGTTTTTAATTATTTTAATTAGCAATTTAATATTTTTTAACCAAAATTTTCTAATTATTTGGACATTCATTTTAGAGTTAAAATTTAAAAAAACATATTAGTAACAATATTTTCTATGATACAAAATAATAACTTCAAAATTCATTATTTCCCGGTAATATTAAACGAAAAAATTTTTTTGTCACTAGTTTGGTAGCATTTTCCATTATAGGAATTTTACGATAAGAGAAAATTTATTTTTCTGCCCAAGTACATATTTTATCTGCTAAAAGAACAGTCAAATATAACAAACGTGAGTATAATTTATTTATCACAAAATCAACATTTTATACAATAAATATAATTAAACTGAAATGACTTTTAAGGCCGTTCTTTACTGCAGTATTTTTCCAGACTGTTTTGTAAACACTCGACCCATCTAATAAAAATAATACAAATTTAATTACTCAAAATAATAATAATAATAATAATAATAATAATAATAATAATAATAATAATAATAATAATAATAATAATAATAAAACAATAAAATGATAATTTAAGCCTTTCGCTGCAAATAATGTATTTGGCTTTTTTCTATCGCGTCTGTGTGCGCGGTCTGGTTAGACCGATTATTGCTGGTGTGCGCACACAGACGCGAGAAGTAGGTTTAATTGTTAATTTTTATTTGATTTAGTTTTTTTAGAAATTATTGATTTGGTGGTGAATTGTTTAAATTTGGTAGAATTGTTTTAAATTGGTTTGGTTGTTTAAACTGCAAGATTTGGAACGTTTTTTAAATTGAATTCTGGAAGTGAATTTGTTGTTGTAATACAATGAAATTGCGAATATGGGATACAGCAGATCAAGCAAGATTTGGAACTATAACCTCGTCTTATTCCAGAGGAGCTCATGGAATTATTGTTGTGGTTGATGTTACCGATCAAGATTCGTTTAACAATGTTAAAAATTGGCTTAATGAAATCGATAGATATGCAAAAGGAAAAGTTCCCGATAAAATGATTGAGACGAGTTCAGCTACAAGATTGTTTAATATTACTGAAAGTACTGGAGGTGTTATGATTGGTATGATCCCTGATTGTCGATCTCAAGTTTATCGTGCACAAGTGGAAGCAGCTCGATTTGAATCCAAAATTGGACATAAAATGCCTTGGGATATAATATGTTCTTCTATGGCGGATATTGATCAACTCTATTCCCAATCGGCTGAGAGGCGACCATTAGGTTGTTCAATGATGGCATTATCTTATGATATTAAAATGGACAAACTGGTATTATTCAAAACTGATCCACGTGGCCCTGTAGAGGCGGATAATAAAATTGATAATAAAACTTATTGTTCTTGGACTTATTCAATAATAATAATAATAATTACTAATTTCGAATATAGTGAAAAATAGGCATCGTAAATTACGTTATTCATTCTTCACTAGATTCTAATTAAAGGAATTATTCTTTTCCCTCTTAAACGAGTTCCTAGTTTTGGAATTGAAAACCTTTATCTCATAAGATTTATTTTGTTCTGGACTAATCTTAAAACCTAGTATATAATTAATGTTAAAACTTTTATCAAGGAGGGTATTGGTATATCATATTTACTAAACTAACACAAATTCAGTAGAAAATCTCACTCATTGCGATTGTCACTGTCCAAAGTCTTAAAGAGGTATCCTTCAAACCTGTCGATATGCTCAATGGTAAATTTATTTTTCTTCATATTCGGAAAATATTTCGAATTTTTACCGGTTGCAATCTTCATTCCGAGTAGAATAATATCAAATGATCTAACCTTGTCTTCAGAATTTCTGTACAGCTTTAAAAACGGATCTTCCGTATCAAGCTCGCAAAAATATTCAGAGTAAGTTTTTGGAGATTTCATATCGGCCACTTTAAGCCAACTCAGCTTTACGCCCTTTCTTGTTTTTCTTTCAAAAACCGAATTTAGATCTTTTTTATATTGTGCTACTTGATCGGAGTTTTCAGTGAGAATCCTGTAGCAAAGATCACAAACTCTTGAATGGTTGGATTTTTCAAATTTCAATTTGATTCGATATGATGAGCAAGAGTCGCAATATATAAGTCCGTCCGCTCGACAATGATGACGACGGTTGGAAAATGTGAACTGGGTAATGCAATTGAGACCGTTACAATATCCCGTTGCGTTATCCTTTTGCCAAATTGGTTCTGACTCTCCTAGGATTGCAGGTGGTTTACTCTGAAGTCAATAAAAGTTTGAAATGATAATTTTAAATCAATTTGAAAGTGCAATTATGATTTCAAGAAAAACAAGATAAAAAAGATAAAAAGAAAAATATATATTCAATTGAAAGCTTCGTCAGTTCAAAATGATAACGATAATGGGGAGTTGAAAAAATTTCAAGCATCACCCTAGTGAGTTGAACTCTTTAAAAAACGATATAAATTGGTTACATAACGCTTTACCCTTGCGACAAAGATTCCAGATAATATACACTAAATTTGTACAAGTTTCACTCATAATTTTCCCCATACTGTCAAAACTAAAAGTATATAATCAACTTCAATCAAGTCCCCACCACAAAAGGAACATGAGAAGTATTTTTTGCACAAATCATGGACATAACATAAACTTTTCACTATTACATACGCAATTACAGGTGTTAATTTTAGAACTTCAATTGCTGTTTTCAAGACTCATTAATCAACCCAATGTAGAATAAAATGTTTAATTGACATAAATCTCATAGGTACCTATGAACGAAAGAATATGTAAGCAACCTGTTCTCAGTTTCGCAGAAAGAATTTAAAATTTGTAGATTAGAACTATAAGATGAATTTGACATCAAAAAGATTTTTCTAGGACCATCCGATTTTTAAATATATACAAAAATATTCTTTCCAAGCATAACCCTAATTGCCTTATTTTTTGTTTTATTATTAAAAACTGTAATTTGGGACCTTCTTCCTTTTCTGCCATCATTAAAATAATCTCATTGAGACCTGAATCCCCCACATAAAAATATTCACCTTTATTATTATTATTATTATTATTATTATTATTATTATTATTATTATTATTATTATTATTATTATTATTATTATTATTATTATTATTATTATTATTATTATTATTATTATTATTATTATTATTATTATTATTATTATTATTATTATTATTATCATCATCATTATCATTATCCTTAAGTAATTTTGGCTATTCTTTCCATATGTTACCTTTCATTCAAGTATTTTGACTCAAACCCGAATAAAATATTCTCATAAATTTATGTAATTTATGTATCATTATAAACATAAAAAATGTGGGATCCAAAAGGCGTAAATAAAAATTGTTAGAACTTACATTACTGAAAATCGTATTTACTGAATCTATGGCTTTTTGTATCAGTTCCTTCCAACATTTGAGCTTATTTTTATCTTCAAAATAAAATGCTTTATTCATTTCCAAAGTGTTGATGTTCAATCCACAGGCCTCTTTGCCTTTTATTGAAACTTCATCTGGGATCTTTGAAACTTTCATGTATTTTAGTGAGAGTTCCTGGCGAACTCTACTCATTCCTTGAGTATTATTAGAAGGGATCGCGACATAAAGACAATCTGAAAACTTATTTTTATTGAAAGTTCATATTTTATAATAAATTATTTTCCCTCACCAATACCAGCAGTCGAGTTAATTCGGTGTTGTCTTTAGAGGAATACTTTTTGACGGTTACTTTTGATATGAATCGAGTGCTGACCTTTGGGACTACGGACCTCCTGGTCAAAAGATTCAGTTCGTGATGGGTTTTAATGAATATTTCCTAAATATTCAAGATAGTAGAAAATGGCTTATAAGAGATGATATTTCAAGATGCTATTAAGTTGCCAATATAGATATAGGCTCCTTATAAAGGATGTCCAGAAAGTTCGTGTGAAATTAAAATACCTGTAGCCATGTAGCCACCATAGGTGATAAAACGTATCTGCAAAAAGTAAAAGAAAGAAGAAACACTTTATAATGTTCTTGTTCTTGTTCATTTTCAGTATTGCCGCCATCATTACTTTCGTAGGATTGATTTAATGCGCTGGCTTCCTTATCAATTGAAAAAGAAATTTCAAACAGCCTCGACATCTCGAATTTAATGAAAGATTTTGCGAAAATGAAGGCAAGAAAAGGGGATTTTTAATGAAAATTATATTGATATCTTTTATTTTACTCTTTCACAATCTACAATATAACTAAGCTATACAATTTACGCCCAATATTATGTATAAAATAAACATCCGAAATATTTAATTATAGTTATATTTTCCACAATTAAATGATAATTTAAGCCACATTTTCCATGTTGTAAATGTTAATTTGTTTTAATTTACTGCCAATTAATTATATTTGAATCCAATATTTTACATTTTCCGAAATACTATGAGAAAAAAAATATTCACGACCCGATTCATAAAAGAGGTTTTAAAATATATCGAAAATGGACATTTCATTTGGGGCAATTAATATTTACAGAGAAAGAGATCATGTTGTTTATATCAACTCGATGTTTTGGCAATGGTTCAAAGCCAGAGGCTCTAAAGCAGCTAAGGAACTGTATGAAACGAATTAAAGGAGGGTGTTGAAAAGTTTTATTAGGAGATCTCGAGGAGATTCTTTAGAACTGTGTAAAATGAAGGTTAAAGTTTCCAGAACATTAATTTTACAACACTTTCTGATTATAAATTAATGTGGAAGGTCGTGTCATATGCAATATACCTTCGAAACCTTACCATCTATTAATCTTTCAAAAAAACTTCGGTATAGCTTGATGACAGTAAAACTCTGATTATTGATTTTGAGGGCGGAAAACATGTTGTAATAAAGTCTCATCAATGCGAATAACATTCGTTCTTTCCACTTGAGAGGTTGGGCGAAAACCATTAGCACTGGCACTCCATAAAGCAAAAGATTCTAATGTGATAGTACAACTTAATAAGATCAACCAAACTTTAATTATTCGATGTTTCCGAGAAGTGGTGATGAAGTGGCAAATGTATTTTATGGGAATCTTGTATTGTCCATATATCGGTCATTAGGAAAGAACATTGCATAAAACACAAATTAAACTTAATCTTATTCTGGGTGCCCTCACTTCCTATATACTAGCATGTAATATAGAAATTTTAAGGATTTCAAAGATTTGCTTTCTAAACCAACTGTTTACATAGAAAAATTCTAATGATATTGAATATACAAAAGGCGGAAATTCAAAGCCACACGCTGTTTCAATATTAAATACATGGGTTTGAAGCTCATGCGACGCAACTTCATTGGTAAATATTACCAATTTTATCAATTTTGAGTGCTTTTCTGTAGTCCCGAGGATGGCCATATAGCAAAACATGATATATATAATTCCTATCCTGACTGGAGGCCCAGTACAGCTTCACATTTATCGAAATAAATAAATGATTAAAATGTGAATTATGCATATTACGAATATTCCAATAATTACATCTCTGACTATTTTGTCTATTGAAAGTGAGAAAGCAAATTCCGTAAACTTTGATGATGTAATTAATGATAAGCAAGTAACGAAAAAGAGTTGATAATATTTGATAATCCTGTATGATATGTATTAATGTTTATACTAAAAATTTTTTAAATGTTGCTTTATTTTTGAGCTGGAACAAATTTTGAATTTAGTCGCACAAAAGTTTCCGCCGGCCCCGAATATTATATAAATTATAATTATTTATTCATCTCTGATAAAATCAATAATTCAACCAAATTATCAATTATTTAATTATAAATTATTAATTACACTTGTTATGCATCAATTCATAATTTATTATTGGTCATATTTAATTTATACACCATATTATTATAATAATTAAAATAATATTAATAATTATTAGTATTAGTATTTATTATTATTATTATTATTATTATTATTATTATTATTATTATTATTATTATTATTATTATTATTATTATTATTATTATTATTATTATTATTATTATTATTATTATTATTATTATTATTATTATTATTATTATTGAATTTACTTGATCTTGAGGAACATTAATCAAGATATTTCGAAGTATTGCTTTTACTTCTATAATATAAATAATTACAATAATAAGAATAATAGCAACAACTACCTTGAGCCTTAATGTAATGAGGGTCTTGTTCTTCAAAGCATTTTGAGTATCCTAAATGAGTGAATGATTTCAGAAATATAATTCAGAAGTAATGATAGCAATTGTAATTTTATAGAAAAAATAATTATTTAAAAATTATTTTAAAATTACACTGTTAAAATGGACCAAGGGTAAGGAAAGAGTACTTTTCAGTAGGTAAAGTTTCTCAGTTAAAAATAATTTTATTTCTTTCGAATATCTTTATACTCAATCTTTCGAGATATTCATTTTTCATAAATGTATTATAAAAACAACAAAATCATATACGTCCAAAATAAATACATATAAAGTGACTCGAAGCACAAACGTTTCCACGTATGATAAATTTAATGGAAACTGTTAGTATTTTTAATTAATAAAATGTAATAAAAAAAATTAATACAATCTGTAAAATTATTCATTTCTTTCATCATAATTATAATTCATTTTTGCTATCTTCATTTCTTTTCTAGACTAATCGATCAATATTTTGCTGTATATTTCACATAATCGAAAACACTTGAACAAGGTTATGTCTAAATTTTGTGTTTAAAAAGAAATGAGGTTAAAAAAATTTAATCAAGTATATAAACCTTTTCCATAAGATATACCAAATCTCGTTGCATTTTCTTTTTTGAATTCTAATATTTTGTCCGTTAATTTCAAAGAATAGTCTTGACTTTTTCGGCTATGTTTTCGGTACTTCCGTGTTATCTTACCACCAAAAATTAAGTTATAAAATACAATTAAAATAACCATATAAAAAATGAAAGAATACATTATTGATGACGTTATTGAACATTATTGCATATGAATTTATTAAGGCTATCTGTGATTTATGTGATTATGTGATTATGTGAGTTTATCTGGCGCAAACGTGTTCTAAGCAACAGTGCCGATGTGTTCGACACTATTCTCAACGACATTGTGGTTTTCTGGCCACCTGGATGACCATTTACAAACTCTTTACAAACATTTGCTGAGTTTGTAACTGTGATTTAGAAAATAAATATAATAATTATATGTTCTTTTTTAATTTAATTTTTGGGGGTAAGATAACACGGAAGTAACATGTTTTCTTTAAACTATAAATAATAACAGACCTTGCAATGTTATAATATGATAGTTTCCTGGTAGCTGAGTCAATTTAAAAGAAAATGATTAAAAATTAATATAAAATTACTTTGCTGTAAATTTAAATTTTATTAAAAAGCAAAAATGAGAACTGTCGACAGTGAAAATTTTAAATCCTAAATATTGCCACAGTCAGTCTACTTATCTGATATTCTCCCAACTGACTATATTTCCTACACATGTGTTTTGTTGTGAAATATTGTTAAATAACATGTATAGATCAGTGGCGTACCGTGAGGTTCTTGCGCCTGGGGGCAACCCAGAAATTAGCGCCCCCTTATATATATATATTTTTTAAAGAATATTAATGACGAATGATGAAACAGGTTTAACAGATTTTAATAAGCGTATAAATAATATTTATTGACTTAGACAAAATACAGTTTAACATTAAATATTAATTCTTCTGGCTTTTGTCGTGGCAAAAATATCTATATTAGGTTTTGAGAATTCTTCTTTATTGGCGGCATTGTTGCAACGAAAATTCTGTAGATAAGTAAATATTGCAAATAACTGAATGCACGCACATCTATTCTAAGAAACTAATGAAGTAATAAAAATATATTAATCTCTTAGATCTTAAGAATAATTTATTACTTAATTTTTGTTCCAAATTGGCTTCCCTAATTTTGCGCCCCCTAATTTTGGCGCCCGGGGACAAATGTCCCCCCCCCCCCTAGTTACGCCACTGGTATAGATTATGAAATTGTTTATTTAATTGATGTCATTTGCTTATTCATTGTATGAGTGAAAATATTTCAATTCTTTTAAAACTATAGCTCAATTCCAATATGATTATGTAACCAGCCCATCAAAACAAAA